>CATIWO010238610.1:0-64457 GCA_949673435.1 Macaranga tanarius | reverse complement strand
GAAGCAACCTTGGCTTCGCGTCTTTTTTGTTAAAAAGATACTTGAGAGCAGTATGATCCGAGTAGACAATCACCTTTTGACCAACAAGATATGTTCTAAATTTATCAAAAGCACAAACAATAGTAAGAAGCTCCTTTTTAGTGGTTGTATAGTTAATTTGATCATTATTAAGAAGTTTGCTAGCATAGTAGATCACATAAGGCTTCCCCTCCTTTTTTTGGCCTAAAACAGCCCCCACAACATAATTACTAGCATCACACGTAATCTCAAATGGTAACTCCCAATTAGGTGGCTGCAAAACAAGAGCTGAAAATAAAAGCTTTCTTAAGCTTTTCAAAGGAATCCAAACATGCATAATCACACTAAAAAACTGTCTCCTTTGCTCACAAGTTGCACAATGGTTTGGCAATTTTGGAGAATTCTCTAGTGAATCTTCTATAGAATCCAGCATCCCCAAGAAATCTTCTCACATCTTTAACAAATTTTGGAGTTGGCAAATTAGCTATGACTTTACTTTTTTCTCTATTAACTTCAATGCCCCGCTTTGATACCATATGGCCTAAAATAATTCTTTCTTGTACCACAAAATGACATTTCTCCCAATTTAACACTAATCTATACTCTTTGCACCTGTCAAGCATTTTAGAAAGATTTTTTAGACAATTTGAAAAGTTAGTACCATAAACACTAAAATCATCCATGAAAACCTCTACACAATCATAAATTAAATCACTAAAAATGGAGAATATGCATCATTGAAATATGGCAGGAGCATTGCATAGCCCAAAAGGCAGATGCCTAAATACAAAGGTACGATAGGGACATGTAAAAGTAGTCTTAGGTTGGCCATCGAGATGAATAGGTATTTGGTAAAAACCACTAAGCCCATCTAAGTAGCAAAAATATAAAAAATTAGCTAATCTTTTCAAAACTTAGTCGATAAATGGTAATGGAAAATAGTCTTTCCTGGTTACCTTATTAAGTTTCCTATAATCAATGTACATATGCCATCCAATGACAGTCCTAATGGGCACTAAAAAATTTAACTCATTTTTCAAAACTGTTAAGCTACCCCTTTTTAGGGACAACTTGAACGGGCTTACCCATTTGCTATCACTAATGGAAAATATAATACTATTATCAAGTAACTTGATTACCTCTTTTTTAACCACATCTTTAAGTATAGGATTTAATCTCCTTTGACCTTCAATGGAAGGCTTAGCATCATCCTCTAAAAAGATCCTATTCATACATACATTTAGGCTAATACCCTTCAAATCATTTATAGAATAACCAATGGCACCTTCATGACTAAGTAACGCATCACATAAAGCATCTACCTTATCATTAGGAAAAAATGAATTCACAATGAAAGGAAATTTACAGTTAGAGTCAAGAAATTCATATCTTAGAGTGGATGGCAAAGGCTTGAGCTCTAGCTTAACTTATTCATTTGGTGAAGTAGACTTAGAATCTTCATCTTTCCTTAAAGGCTCAAATCTTGAAGTCCTATAAGGAGGAAGGTACAGATTCGGCTCTAAGAGTTTTACATTAGCTCCTTTCATCGAGTATGTCTCCATGGAATCTTGCTTTAGGCACTCATATATCACTTTATCAACACATTCATCAATAGGACCAAGTGAGTCAATTCTACTTACTACTTCCATTGGTGTAGTCTTCATCATCTTGAATACATCAAACACCATAGACTTATTATTCACTTCCAATGTAATCTTACCTTTTTTCATATCAATAATTACACCCGCTGTCATAAAAAATAGTTTACCAAATAAGATTGGGATTTCAAGATCTTCCTCTATGTCCAACATAATAAAATCTACAGGTATAACAAATTTACTAACTTTGGTTGTCACATTTTCAAGGATGCTAAGTGGGTAAGTGACTGATTTGTTTGCCATAGAAAGACATATGTTTGTAGGCTTAAGCTCTCACTAGCACCAATATCACATAAAGCTTTGTTAAAATAAGTACCACTAATTACATAAGGGACCGTGAAACAACCTGGATCCTTGAGCTTTGGTGGGGCTTTAGAGTACATAGCCTTAGATGCTTCAATAAAAGAAACTAATCCATACTCCTCAAGCTTGCTCTTATGGCTAATGATATCCTTCAAAAACTTGCCCCATGCCGGCATGTCTCTAATGGCATCCATGAATGGTATAGTAATGGTGATCTCCTTGAGATGATTAAGGAATTTGTCAAATTACTTATCCAAGCTATGTCTTATAAACTTTTGGGGAAAAGATAGTGTTTTATAATCTACCTTAGGTTCTTCATCCTTATTTAGTGTGTCATCTCCCTTTTTACCCTTCTCAACACCTTCTATATTTTCCTTATCACTAATAATAACATCACCATTTCCCTTACTAGCCTCTACCTCTACTGTATCATTATCATTAAACACTTTCTTACCCTTACTAGTAGCAATATTCCCTACCTCCTTACCACTCCTCATATTAATTACTTGGCAAGTCTCTCTTAGTATAGACTCTGGTTAGCTAGAAAGCTTTCCTAAAGGTTTAAAGTTGGAGGAAGAGGCTTGTTGATAAATTTAGGTTTCAAAGATACGGTTATGGGTAGCAAGTTGATCAATTTTAGAGCTAATTTGCTTGAATTACTCCTCATTTTTCTTATTGATCGTAATTTATTGGTTAATGAATTGCTCCATAAGAGTTTCAAGGTTGGATTTTGGTTGGATAGAGTTGAAAGCTTGTTATTTCATGGGAAATCTAGGTGGGTTTTGTGGGTTGGTGTTTGGGTTGAATTAGGAAGGGTTAAACCATGAGAAACATGGGTGGTTCCTCCATTGAGGGTTGTATGTATTTGTGTTTGGCCCACTTCTTTAGTTGAAACCTCCTTACAAATAGTTTACCTCCCCTCTAGAACTTATATGGCATCAATCATAAAAATGAGGACCACCACATAGTTCAAAAGTTGAGCTTGCTTTTTTCTACCGAATTGATTTAAACCTTTCTTACTAGCTTCGTTAAGGCATCTATTTTGGCATTCAATATGTTTATGCTATATAACTCTATTATTTTTTTTCCTTTTGCCAAAGTGGTTTCATCACCCATATAACTTTGAGATGTAAGTTCTTCTAGTAAGGTAATAGCTTCAGTTGGTGTCTTGTTCATCTATTTAGCACTGGAGGCTGCATTTACAATGCTCTTATCATTATCAGATAACCCGTTGTAGAAAATTTGACAGATCATCCAATCGGGCAACCTATGATGTGGACATTGTCTTTGAAGCTCTTTGAATCTCTCCCAAACTACATAAAGTGTCTTATCTTTATTTTACTTAAAAGTGCTAATCTCATTGCGAAGCCTAGCCATCTTATATGGTAGAAAGTACTTATGGAGGAAATCTTGCTTCAATTGATCCCATGTAGTGATGGAGTTGCTAGGTAAACTAGCAAGCCAAATTTGAGCTTTACCCCTCATAGAAAATGAAATCATCCTTAGCCTTATTACATCATCTGAAAACATTATTAATCTTGAAGGTTGCACAAATATTAAGAAAGGTGAGGATGTGAGCATATGGGTCCTCTCCCGGCAAACCTCCAAACTGATTATTCTGCACCATTTGGATGACACTAGGTTTGATTTCAAAATTACTACAATGCCTCCAGAATTTTCACTAATGTCCAGTTGGGCAAAATCACCCAAAGTCCTTTTTTATGGTTCACCCGTATTCGCTTATCTTTCTTCGTACTCTTTTAGTAGACTTTATTCCATACGTAATTGATAAAAAGTGCATTCAATTTCAGGATCAAAGAATAAAATATTACTTGAACTACGAGTACATCTCATGGAAGGCATAAAAAGAAAACAAAGATACAACTAAATAAAAAATTACTAAATAAGAAAATTAAACTACAATAACTAAGTAATGAATCTATCTAAAATCCTAAAACAACCTTTCTCTATTCTAAACTAATATTAATTCTATTCAATTTCCCTGGCAACGGTGCCAAATTCTAATATAGGTTAAATTGTATACCCTAGCTCTTATGGCTAAATATAGGATAAGCAAGGAGTCAAACACAAGGAAATTGAGGAATTAATTATTAATCGAATAGATACTTCGATGAATAGGCTCACCAAATAATAAAAAATGTAAATAGTCAAATTATAAACTTAATTAAATACTAACTTCATTAAACCTATATAATTAATCTAAAATATACAACAACAATAATAATTCAAGAAGTGTAGGTGGAGATTACAATTTAGGATAAATCAATGAACCATAAACATAAAGTAAATTTTATTAATTATGAATAAAATGATTGGAGAATTAACCTATTACCTTTAAATCTTATCTCTAAGTCATTTAAAGATGTCTTTGAGTAGATTTACAAACATTCTCATGTCAATGTAAATGTAAACAAAGATTATGAAGTCCTATGCCAATTCTTTTTACCTCTTTAAAAGTAGATTCCCTATCTCTTGTCCAATCTTTTAACTTAAGTGACAACAATTGCTTTTCCATTGAAAATCCTAGTTCTCATTGTGAATCTTTGACTAAAACATTACATATAGTGAGCAAGTATACATAACATAATTAAGAACTCAAATGAAGTCAAATCATTCATCCATTAATGCAAAGCAAATAATACAGTTCATTGAATTTATCATCCATTGTAATTCCAACCTACAAAGTTTTTAGCCTTGTAAATTATGAATAAAACCATAAATATACACAAACAATCTTAATTATTAAGAAAACTATAAAGAGAAAGAGTTAGAGAAGCGTAGTAATGATTACTAGAATCTCCAATAATCCTTTGATAGTTACTTGATGAAAAGATGTCTACAAAGCAAAATAGCCTTTTTTTCTTCTTGAATATACACCAAAAAACTTCAAATTCCTAATTATTTTTTATCTCTAAATTTTCTATTAATGTTCTTATCTCATTTCTAGAGACAAAATAAAGTATTTATATGTTTGGAAGTTAATAGCCAAAGGATACAAGTCATATCACACAAAAAGCTATCAACTTGATGAAGGATCATATTGCTTCAACATTAATAGTTATGTCAAGGGTATTTTCATCAATTTAGATAAGTGAACTAGGTTCAAATGTCTTTATGAAATTATAGCCCCTTAAATTAGCTTTCCATAGCCACTTGAATCACTTGAAGCTAAATTTTGTAGAAGAAGTTATGGCTAAAAGACTAAGACATAGTCTGAATGGTCGTATCCCTTCAAATAGTGCCAAGTGGTAAATCTTGGTGTTGAGTAATGATAATATGCCACTGTCATGACTTATGAAGGTCAGCTTAGCAGTGCTGACTCATGATAGTAGCCTATTGTCGTGACTCATGACAGATAATAAGGGACAGTGCTGACTCGCGACAGGTAGAACACACTTCAAAGCTTGCCTCCTCCACTCTTTTGACCTTGAATGACTTTGATATGCTTAAATAACTTCTTTAAACTTTAAATAAACTTCAAAACTCTAATGAATCACCCAAATTCATATGCATTTATTAAGAAACAATTAAGATAAAAAGGCATTTGTGATTATAAATAACATTCATTAAGACTATGCTAAAATATGAACTAAATGCAACCTAATCATGCATGAAACATCCTAATACTACTATGCTAATTGCAACACATTAGGCATTTATGCAAGTGCCTCTACAAAAGGAATGTTGAAGTGTAACTTCTTTAACACCTCAAAAAAATGTAAGTTGCTTATCATGATCTTGCTATTTTAGCCTTTGAGAAAATAGAATTGGAGGCTCATAAGGCTTAGGTTGAGGGGCTTTTTTTGTAGCCTTGACTCCTTAGTTTTAGACTTGTTTGATGAAGCTTTTTTTTTTGTCATGAGAGGGTTATTCTTCAATCAAATCATGTTTTTTACTCTCCACTTACTCATCTTGCTTATTTGGGCTCTTTTAGGGCTGAGCTATCTCTTTTCTGTTTCTCAAGGTAATGACCTTCATATGTTCTCTTAGATTCACCTTGGTATTGCTTGGTAAGGTCCATTAGGTTCTTGTAGCCAAAGTATTTTTAATTTGCCTCACTTATACTTCAAGATTATGGATGGTGGATGAGTGATTCTTAAATATAAATTGATTCTCTTAACATATTTATTCAAATTTGCTCTTCAATCTTCTTGTGGCTTCCTCTTGAAGGTTTATTTTGGTTGCCATTATATCCATGAACTTCTCTATTTTGTTCTCAAGTGAGAAAGAAGGATTATAAGTTTTTTCTTGGTGGCCATGAGCTTGATGGCTAGCTTAGGGCTGATGTGAGGGCTAGAAATTTGAATTTGCATATCTGTGAGAAGCTTAAGGTTTCATATGAATATTTTCTTAGTGCCCTTTATTGATCTAAAAAAAGTTAGGATGATTCCTCCACCTTTAGTTATAAGTGTTATTAAAGGGATTATTATTAGGACCTTTATTGAGATTGCCCGTAAAGTTCACATTCTCCACTGTCAAGTTTTGCATCAAATGGCACTCAATAAAAGGGCACCCACCTTGGCACAACTCACAACTTGAAGGAGTGGATGAGCCAACCACAATAACACCCATCTTATCCATCCTCTTAGACAAGGCATCCAATTTTACATTGACTATTTATAGACCATGCACTTTTAACAAACCACCCCTTTTTATAATAGCTCTCTTATTAGACCACAAGTGTTGAGTGGTAGCCATTTGCTCAAACAAATCCAAGGTATCTTTCAGTGTCTTACTTATAATTGTTCCACTACTAGCCGCATCAATCGTAATTCTTACCGAGGGGTTAATACCCTTTTAGAAGGATTGAACTAAGTCCTATTGAGGAATGATGTGAGGAGGGCATTATCTTTATAAATCTTTAAATCTCTCCTAACACTTATAAAAGCTTTTATTATCTTTTTTATTAAAAGAATTGATCTCATTCCAAATACAGAGAACCTTGCCTAGAGGAAGATACTTGTTGAAGAATGTAGTATACATCTCTTTCTAAGTTGTGATAGAGTTTGGAAGGAAACTTGTCAACCATCTTTTTGCTCTATCATTGAGGGAGAAAGAGAAAAGCATAAGGCAGATTACTTCTGGAGGAACATCACTCATCTTGAAAGTAGCACAATACTCTAAGAACCGAGTCATATGGGTTATGGGATTTTCATTTGGGAGACCATTGAATTGAAAATTTTGTGTCATTTGAATCATGGTGGGCTTAATTTCAAAGTTATTGGCAGCTACCTTCGGTCTCATAATTGGTGTTTGCTCCTCTTAGACATTAGGGCTCACAAAGTCTCTCATAGCCCTAAAGCCATTTTGTTGTTTTGCTTGGGCAACTCTTACTTCTTCTTGATTCATTTTATTTCTCCTTTCACATAGCCTTTGATAAAAAGTTCTTTTAATTTCTGGATTAAATAGTGCAAGGGGTTCTAAATTCAAGTTAAAACTTTGGGTTTTTCGCATACACCAAAGGAAACCTGCACCATAACTAACAAACCAAATGAAAAACAAATAAAGAAAATGTCTAAATCAAGCAATACTAAGTTGGTAATAATATCAAAATTTCAATCCTCAATAATGGTGCTGAAAACTTTTTTGATTTTCTACAAGCGTACAGGTTGTACAAGTAGTATAAAAAGATATCATCCCATAAAGATTATAAGATTGACTATTATAATTAGTTAGTGGTTATTTGTTTTGAAAATTGGAATTGGAAAGTGCTTGGTAAGGAATTAAATAACTAAACTAGATACTATGCTAATTTAAACTATACTATTAATTTAACACAATCTAGAAGTCTTGTTCACTATTAATGATGAAGTTGGTATTTCCACCCCTAATTTGACTCTATACACCCATAATTTATATCATTAATGCAAAGAAGAATATACATGATGCATGCCACAAATGGACCATGAAAGTCTCTCTCAAGTACTCATAAGTTCAATTGAACATTAATACATGAAAGGTAGAAAGGGGGCTCTCACCTCACCAACCATTTTCATGCAAGCTCAAGCATTAAGCAATATTAATTACCTAAGTATCTGATTAGTGTATATTTTGTTATGTTTTAGGTAAATAATTTGTGTTAATTTTGGGTTTAAATATGTTAATTTGTGTTTAAATAGGTTATTTAATGTTATTTTGCTTTTGTAGGTCATTAATCGAGGTTTGATGTGGATTAGTTAAAGATTTGGAGCATTAGAAGTTGAATTTTGAAGTTATGGTCGACACAGGCAAGGACACAGCCATGTGCTAGGTCGTGTAGTCTTCTGGATGATTTTAATACCCTAAACATGGGTCAGGATACGCCCGTGTGTCAAGCCGTGTACTACGCTACTAAATTTGCCTATTTGAGACACGGTTCGAGACATGGCCGTGTAAGCATCCGGATATTGCATAGGAGAGAGACACGAGCATGTATAAATTGAACATGGCCATGTATGCGGAAGAGTCAGGATTAAATTAACTTCTTTGGATGATTATCTGAAGGGAATTGGAGGAAGACTATAAAAGGAATAAGAGATCTTATATTAAAGGGAATTTTAATAGAAAAAAGGAGAAACTATTAGGGCATTATCGAGGATCGAGATTGGAGATCGAGGATTTGAGATATCAAGAGATTGAATTTATTTTCTTCTTTTTAATTCTTGTAATTGGTGATGGAATTCTTTTACTTCTTTTCAGAGTTTAGTTTAATTATGTTAGGCTAAGTTTTTATTCATTAGGGGATTAAGGATCCGAATATGAATTAGCTAATTTTCCTTTCCAATAAATTCTTTATTCATGCAAGATTGTGTTTATTGAGATTAAAGCTTGTTTGTATTTGGCCAACATTAATATGATATCAATTGAGATTATGTATTGAGAGATGATAGTTTTGACGGAACTATAAATATAAATTGAGTTGATTCAGTGTTAGAGATAAATTGAATTGATTTAATTCCTTAAGAGTTGAGATTAAACTTTGTGATTTAATTAATTAGGGTTTGTGATTACAATGAGAATTGGGTTACATAATTTTAATTAAAGATTACAAAGCAGGTTAATTAGCCTTGAGAAAGGTAATTACAATATTAGATAACTCGGGATTTGTATGAATAATTGGATTAAGGGAAGGGAATTAACTAATGAGTATGAGGTGAATTAATTTCCTAATGGTTATTTTAGATTTGGTTAATTGATTTCAAAATTAGGGTTTATATTTTTATTTAAGTTTTAATTAGTAATAGTTAAATTGAAAATATTGTTATGGTCTAAAAATTCCTTGAGATTAATTGCAAGTGTGTGTGTGCTTTCTTTTGTCCTCTATAATTTAGTAGTTTCCCTTTAACTTAAGTTTGATTAATAAATTGGAATTGAATTTAAATTACATTAATTTCATTTGTAATAATGCTTGGTGGGTGTTACTTTATTTTCTACATTATAATTGTACTTGTTCTAGGTTTTTAAGGGCTTATGGAGTTGATTTTCAATCTCTTTTCCTTTTGTTTCTTTGATTTAATGTAATTATGACCCTTATTAATTAGTATTTGATCATTTTGAATTGAAAGGAGTAATCTTTTGATCTTCTGTTTGAACCTTTATCTTTGATCTTTGAGTTTTTCTTGAGGGCAAGCAAAGTCTAAGTGTGGGGGAGTTTGATATGTTGTAATTAGTATAGTAATTTTAGTATATTTCATGCATATTTAGGTTGCGTTTAGTTCAAATTTTAGCTTAATCTTGATGCATTTTATTCATTATTACATATGCTTTTGATCATTATTGCTGTCAAGTGAATTCATATTAATTTGGATGATTCATTGATGTTTTTGAAGGTTATTTGAGCTTAGGGAAGTCACATAGGTATATAGGAGTCATTTAAGGTCAAAGGAGTTAAAAAATGCAAGTTTTGGAGTGTTTGGGGCTTTACTACTTGGCAACAAAAGTGCTCATTCATGAGTCATGACAGCAAGCAAGCTTCACTAGTCGGCAAGCACTTCACTACTCGGCAAGGTGTGAAGGGACACACCTGTTCAGACCATGTCATACTCTTTCAGCCATAACTCCCTCTACAAAACTCGGATTCAAGTGAATAAAGATGATATGGAAAGATAATTCAGAGGGATACAACTTTCATGAAGATACCTGGACTTAATTCATTTGTCTTGATTGCCAAAAATACCCTTGAATTGACTAGAAATGCTAAAGTATATGACTCTTCACCAAAGAGTGATTTGCACAAAATTAATATGGTAAAAAAGGTTACTTGATGACAATTGAGTTAACTCAGGAAGACTCGGCATGTATTCCATGCAATTCATGAGTCAGCATTGGCTCCAAGCAAGTGACGAGTCGAGACAGAGGAGGGCACTTCACGGCTCGACAAGCCTTCATCCATCTTCACGAGTCGAGGCAGCCTTTATCCATCTTCACGACTCGGTAATGTTTTAAATTATCTTCACTAGTCGTGACATGTGAGTTGGCTTCTTGACTAGGCAATGGCTGTATGACATTTCTTGACTTGGCACAGAAGACTAACTTCTTGACTCGGCAATAGCTTTTTGACTCGTTATAGGGAAGAAAAGATGCAACCCTTCAGACAAGTCGCATTCAATCGGACCAAAGCATATGACTTTTGTTTTGCACCCTTTCGTTTATAAACTTCCAAAGCATAAATATTCTGGATCATTATTATTTTTAAAGGAGGACAGCAATAGAGAACACTTTTAAGCTATAGAAAAATATTAGAAATAGGAAGAACAACAAAAGCTTCAAAAGGAGAAAGAAGGCTTGAAGATTGGAATGGCAATTCAAGAGTTTGATGCTTTCTTATTCTTTATGTTCTAAATTATATAAATCTTACTATATATTCTTGGAAGTGTTTTATTTCTATGGATATGGATTAATTGCATATTGTTAGGATTTATTTTCATTTCATGAACCATGGTTTATTAATTAATGAGAGTTAATCAATTTCTTTAAAGAATGTATTTTATGTTTATTGTTCTTAATGCTTATTTATTTTTGGCCAACTTAAACATGATCTTAATTAGAATTATGCATTGAAAGATGATAAAACTAATGGAAGAGATAAATATAACATGAATTAATTTAATGATTAGAAATAACTTAAATTATTCATGTCCATAATTTGGGATAAACTTTGCTTTATAATATGTGTGCTTGATTTAAATTATTATGAGTGAGGATGAAAGTTAAGCCATGATATTTAAATTATTGAATACATGTTTAAATAATTTATAATCGAAAGAGTAAATTGATACATTAATAGACCCAAGAAAATGCATCTTATTGGAGAATAATTAAATTTACATAGAAATGAATTGATAGATAATTCCTAATAAGTTATAATTGTTCTAATTGTTGTTGCTCTAAAATTTACTATAATAGTATATTAGTATTTAGATTTTATTTTAATTAGAACTTTTGTTAAATTTATTTGAGCCTTAAACAAGTTTTAAATAAAATTAATTAGTGGCTAGATCATTTAATCCTTATGGGATACGATACTTGTACGCACCATATACTACTAATTCGATCTCGTATACTTGCGAGTATTGCATTTTAATTTATGCGTAAAGAAGCTCTACCAATCCGAGTGGCAATTATAAAGATCATATGATAAGACCTTTCCCTTCCCATATTGAATTTAGTTATGAAGGGCAACGAAAGAAATTTGAACAATTACTTTCTAGGAAAATTGTGCCTAACAAATATATAAGTGCATCTGCTTTGAGAGAAATAGGTTTGTTGGATGAAGTTAATATGTATCTCTCAAGAATGGGGTGGGAAGCATTTGTTTTGTTACAATATCCAACTTATGTTAGGCCTACATGTGAATTCCTATCTTCATTCCATTTTGATGAGCAAGCCCTAGTGATGACTTTTAGATTGGGAAATGAAAAATATAGCATGGGTTTGTTTGAGTTAAATGATGTGTTTTATTTTTCTGAGAATTAAAATGCTACAGTGGAATATGATAGGCATGCATTTTGGAATAAAATTACAGGCTAAAGGAGTGGATTTTATAAGGCTAAGTTGGCGAAAGAATCTCGAATTCAATCATCGGCCCTAAGGTATTTGCATAGGTTGATGGCACATTCCTTGTTTCCTAGGAAGGATGGTGACTCTATAGTAATCGCAACTGAGTTGAACATTTTGTATTGCATGTGTAATAATGTGAAATTGGTGGATTGGTTACAAACATAGCTTGTTATATTGGTTTTGATGCTGATAACATACCATTTAGAAAGCTTAAGGGACATTATTTAATTGATCTTTCGATGCTGGAAGCTATTGGTATGGTTACAAGGACAGGACCCGGACACTACAATCTTGTTGATGCACCACCACAACAACAAATGGATGAAGAGGAGGAGAGTCAAGACATACAAGATGTAATGCGAAGATTGGATGATTTGGAGTTGCAAGTGGGAGTGATTGATTCAAATGTTGGAGAGCTAACTTCATTGGCACATGGCATGAATACCAACATAGTTGATATGCGTCAAAACATCAATAGGATCAATCACAACTTAATGGCATACTTTCAATCGTAAAACTTCTTTCCACCTCCTTATCCTCCACAAGACCCGGGGCATAACAATTGAAACTTTTTAGAAGAGTAGTTGTTTAAGTTGTGTGTTAGGATTTGTTATTTTTGTCTTGTATTTTATTTTTCGTTTAAGTTTAATATATGTTTTGTGTTTTGATTATTATTGTAATTGTATGATCTTGTTTAATTAAATATGTTGAATGTGTTTTTGTTTAATTTCCAATGCCTTCAAATTTAATTTTTACAATTTGTTTCTCATTTTGTAGGTGTTTGACATGCCCGTGCCGAATTCATGCTAAGTCAAGCACGACCATGCGCATGGCCGTGCACAACTAATACTGTGCCAGGCGCAAAGCAGGTACGGCCATGTACATGGCCGTGCGTGTGCATTCTGAGATAGGTGCAAGGCCATACGACCTGCACACTGAATTTTAACAAGTACCCGAATTTTGCCAAATTTTCATGCAATGAGGACATTGCAAATTTTAAGTGTGGGGGAGGAAAAATAAAATTTTTAATTTAAATTTTGTTATTTTCCATTTATTTTTAGAATTATTTTCGTGTTTTTAGTTTTTAGGATTTTAATTTAAATGTCCTTTTTCTATTAGGATAGTTAGTTTTTATCTTTCAATAAACTTTATCTTTTCACATAGGATTAAGAGATGAGTTGTGTGGTCCTTGTAAACTTCTAATTTTTTTCTTCTATTTATAGGCATAGGATTGTTTTAATTCTTAAAACTTCTACATTCTATACACTTTTCTTTTAATTAAATTCTCTGCATCTTACTTTCTGTAATTATTTTTCTTGCTATCTAATGAGTTCAAATAGTATGTCTAGCAATAGCCGAAGGTCCAATGCAAAAAGGAAGGCACCAATGGAGATAAGACCTAAGCCAACGGATCTCAAATATAAGTATGATTTCTTTTTTCCTATTCTCTCAGATGAAGAAGGTAAGAGATTCTGTTTTCTTAGCAAAAGAAACATATGCATGTCTAAATACTTTGATGATCAAATCTTGAAAGATATTGGAATGCATGATTTTGTGAATGTTTTGTGCAAAAGGCTAGGCTGGTATAAGTTGAAAACTGTACAATATAATATATTTTTAGAATTGACCATTGAATTCTACACTACTTTGAAAATCAAAGATGAAGAGCAGAGAATTTTTTTCATGTAGATTCTTTAAAAAAGAATATGAGTTTGATTATGGTCTCATGATTGAAATTTTTGGTTTTGTTGAAGGAGGTATTTGTCAACCTCCTCCTGAATTTAACATGAGCAATTTTTGGTTTAAAATTACAAAAGGGGATAGAATAAGTCATGAAGATACAATGGTTAGTGGTCTAATTAATAGTCACTCATATTTGCTGATGCATAAATTCATGACACACACCATCTTTGGTAGGAATGATAGTTCTAAGGTTATGCTTGATGAATTATTCTTAATATGGTGTATTTCTACTAACCGTAGGATGAATAATGCATATCTTGTATTTTGTTCGATGTGGCGTGTTATGCAAGGACAAAAAATATTGATGTCTATCGCCATATTATCACGGGCCTGACCATACACTTTGTTCCAAGGAAACTCGCCCTTTTTACACCACTGGAACATGAGATCTTTGATGAGAATTTTCTAGTCAGAGATGAGATCATCACAGATTTAAGAAGGTTAGAGGATACAGACAATCGAAGATGCTATCAGCTGTGTCAAACTGCCTTGAGACATAAAGATGTTCCTCTACCAAATGAGATAGAAAATTTTGATGATGTCAGTGAAGAGGAGGAAGAAGATGTCAAACCTCAATTAGCTCATGAGAATACAAGAGTGAATAAGAAAGATGGTAAGACCAAAGCAAAGAAAAAGAATAGAGCAGCAAAAAGGAGGAGATTTGAGGAAAGTATTAAGAGAATCGAAAAGAAAATAGAAGATGTGGCAAATCGAACTGATCAAAGGGTTGGTCACATGATTATGGATGTGATCACCAATTTGGAAGTTTATGAGACTATTCAAGATGTAAGGATGGACAATTTGATGGCTAAAGTAGAGGAGCTGAAACAATTGATCTTTCAAAACAAAGGAACTAAGGCATCAACGGAGCCATTTGTTGAGATCATAGTTCTAGAGACTTCGTCTTTAAATGCATCCGACTAGGGGAGTTTTCTTTCCCTTTTATTTTTCTGTTTTTGTTTTTTTTTTTTGCATTTTAGTTTATTGTTGCATGAATAAAAAACTTTTCACTTGAGTTTTTGAGCCTATTTTTACTAAGAGTTAGTATCATCAGGTGTGTTTTTCTTGAGTAAATGTGTTAATCTCCTTTTAATGCTTAGTTTGAATTATTAAGTTAGAGGAATAACTTGTGATTAAGAATTTTTAAATTTTAATGAACCCATATATAGAGTCACACGCCCATGCACATGGCCATGACTGATTATAAGAATTCAGAGTTATTTTGAGGCATGGGCGTGTCAAATTGTTGCGCACCCGTGCATGATGATGTGGCAGCCAATCAAAAGTGAATTTTAAACTAGAGTTTGGATAGATAGAAGCTCATCTTTTAAGCTTATGATTAGATAGAGTTTGTGAGGTTTTAAATGACCTTTCTTACTAGGAAATTAGGTCCTTTAAATAGAACTATCTATTTTTCATTGAGGGTTGTTCTTGGTTTTTGTTCTGTTTTTGTTTTTTTTCTTGTTTTGGAATTTTTATTTTCTTTATTATTTTTCAGAACACTTTTATTTAGTTTTTATGATTGCTCATACTAGAATAGGATTTGGTTTGAAGATTGTGAAGAACAAGTAATCTCTACACCTTGGTGAAAGGGAGTTTTTCTTGTTACTTTTCTTATTATTTAATATGATTAGAATTATTTTCTTCATCTCTTCATCTCTTTCCTTTCTTTTTAGTATGAGTGGCTAGATTCCTTTTTAGGGTTCTTATTCTGAATGGACCATATGTGCTTATTGTGATTTATGTTAGGTTGCTAGATCTAATTCATTGGTTGTTATTATGCTTAATGTCATTTTAGGACTGATCACCCTGAGACTGAATTAATACTATAGGCTTAATCGAGAGATAGGTTCTGTAGGATTAGGCAATGACCTATTAATTGCTTAATTAGTTAAGAGACAGTTAAATGGATTAATATTGATTAAAGGTTGTGATTTAAAATTAGAATTAAAAAGCATTAGGTTGGTGAGAGCCATAAACTTAGTGTTAATTAAGATCCAATTAATTATAGATTTATCTGAGAGGAAAACCTATGGCTTCTAAGATCCCTTCAAAATGAATTAGAAATAGTGTAGACCTAATTGGTTAATCAATCTTTTGAAATGGTTTAATTGAGAATAAGAACCCTAGCTTTTAATATTTGTTTGATTTTGAATTTTACTTTAGTTTATTTTGGTTTTAGTTTTTAAAGAATCTAAACTCTATTTCGGTGTCTAAACAAACGAACATAGTTAGGATTTCAGTATTCAACTTACAATCTCTGTGGGATGATATCTTTATTACTACTTGATACGATTCTGTGCACTTGCGAATTTGTACACATCACATATAGAGTATAGTGGAATCCTAGTGGAGATTCCTCCTGGTTTTATCTATATGGATTAAGATATGGCTTACTGTTAAGGCTCCTCCAAATAGGATCAACAAAACCTAACAAATGACTTCATTTGTTTGTGACTGGTACAAACCATACATGTTCTCTCTAAATTGAGTGGAACTTAAGTATTCGGTATATAATACGTACACGAGGGATCAAAGACTAAGGTGGAAGTGTGCAGGTGTAGTGTAAAATAATGTAGTGTGGTGGAAATAATGTAAGTCAAGTATCTAGTGTATGATAGGTACATAATAAATCAAGGACCAAGATGGAAATGTGCAAGTGTAGTGTAAATATATAAAAAGAAGAAGCCCATTTTGAAATTATTACCTCTCTTTGATCGATAGTGGAGTCACCAATATAAGTAAGTCATAGACTTATAAGGGCTCAGGCCCTCCAAATGGTTGAACTACAACGTTGTAAGAGGATAAGACATTGTGGATGATGCAAACCAAGGGACCTTTAGAAATTTTGATGAAGTCTTGTGTAAAAAAGTTACCACCTGATCACTCAAGAAAGTAGGAAAATGATCTCGAGATTGAACAAAAATAATTCTCTTGTAAAAGATTTTGAGTTTGGAAAGTCATTTATACTTGGCTACTTTCTTATTAAGTAATAGCCATTACATATTTTCAATCATTCTTGTTTATGTCTAACAGTTTTATAACATACAACCATAACATTTAAAGAGTTAAAGCATGAAAATAATATTTACACTTATTTAAATCACTTTTCTAGTAAATACATTAAAAAATGAAGTAAAAATTATGGGAAAAGTAAATTTAATCTTAAACTAATAATAAATCCTACAAACAAAGGTTAATACACAATAATAGTGACATTTATGCAATTTATATCATTCAAGAAGTAAAATTTGAAAATTTAATCAATATGCATAAATGACATAAACCCAACATCAATTTCACATTCCATGACATTTAAAAAATTGGATAATAGTCTCATTTATCTTTAATTATTCTCAAATTTTCAATTGAATCCTATAATTTTACTCATGATATTTATCATATCAATTTTTCGATTTGTTTCAATTATATATGATTTTCTAATAAGGATTTAAATATAATTTAAAAAATTACGATAAGATTCTTTTAAAATTCTATTACCTACTTAAACCTTTTTTCATTTTCACAAAAAAAACCTAAAATCATAAAAAAAAAATCCAATTGATGAAATAATTTTATTTACAACTATTAAACCTAAACAGTTTATTTAAAAACTAAAATAACTTTTAAAATTATTTAATGAGTACATTTGATATAAAAAAATTTCCTAAAAAATATCAAATTTATTTATAAAATTGAATTTAATGTGTTTACTTTCAAGAGTGTGTTTGGATTGGAGTTAAAAAAAAAAGGGGGTGTAATAGTTTAAATTTTCAATTCCAAACACATCTCAAATTTGAAATTCTTAAATTTGTGAAATTAGTTATAATTAGATGAAATTCTAATAAACTAGTTTAAATTTACAAATTACATCAATGTGATCATTTATATTTATTATAAAAATAAAAAAGTTTAATTCTTATCATTTTTATTTTTTAAAATGCTTTTATTTTTTTTATTATATTACTACTTTATTATGTAGTATTTTGTTAAATCGATGTTTTTATCAAATAAAATATTAGTTTGAATTTTAATTTTATATGAAATATATATTATATTTCAAAATAAAAAAATTTATTAGAAATAAAATTTATAAAATATCCATTTAAATGAAATGTATAAAATTAATTACAAAGGAATTCTATTAAAATCTATTTGAAAGTGTAATAAATTTATTGATAACATTGAAAAAATCTACAAATAAATTTAATGGTTAAGTTTGCTTATTAGTTAGATTTTTATGTCATAGTTTATAAAAACAAAAATTTCAGTGAAAAAGTATTTTTGAAAAGAATTTTATCATAATTTTTTAAATTACATTTAAATTTTTATTAAAAAATAATTGAGAATATATGATACTATTATTCCATAACAGAAAAGGAATCATGCTGAACATCATGAATCACGATTGCAAAAAGTAATCATTCGGATATGCTAATTTAACAAATAGGATTCTAAATACATCATAACTCATATTTTAAGCAGAAGTCAAAATTAAAGCATGTGAACATGGTCAAATGCACATGAAAGTACCAAACTTTAATTTTGTTTCAATTTAGTTACCAAATTTTAATTTATATCTTTTTAAATATCAAACTTCTATTTAGTAATACAACAATTACCTAAAATTTTTTTTGGTATCTGAACAATTCAAAACTACTAGTTTAATCCATAATAAATTTTTTTTTTTACAAATAAGTCCACATTGTCTATACATTTATAGGAAATAAGAAAAAAATTGAATATAAATTTGATTCCGTCTAGTAAGAGCAAACTTAATTCTGAGTGGTATCAATGTTTACCTTCTAAATTTTTTGTATTTCTATACTAAATTAAAAATATAAAGAGATTTAGGAATTAAAAGAGTCTTGAAGAGAAATTTGGAGGACTAAAATTTTTTGCCAATATCCTTTTTAAAATAAAATAGAAGTTAGATTATTAAAAAAAAAAAAATTGACATGGGATAATAACATTTTTAGTTTCATAAATTATATCGTTTTTTCAATTAACTCCTATAAGAAATTTTTTTACAATAAAATTCTATAGGTTTTAAAAAAGTTTTTCATTATTTAAAGCAATTTTCCGTTAGTTAACCCTCAAAATCAAACTTTTTTTTAGATTGTAGTTCTAAAATCATAAAAATATTATTTTTATTTTTTAAATAAATAATATTTTATTTTTATCTATGACTTATTATATTATTTAACTGTTATAATAACTATCTAACTCACCAAAATAATTTTTAAAAAGTAAAATTAAAAATTATTTTTTAAAATTATTAGTTGTATTAACCATGATAAATAAAACTAATTAAATATTTTAAATTATTTTTAAATATTTAATTGAATTGATATATCATAAATGAACAAGTATTTTTTATAAGAATAAAACTCAATTAGTTTTGTCAATAGTATAATTTATGTTATAACTCAAATAAATTTTAAACTCAAATGAATTTGAATTAGGCAAATTTTTTTTTAAAATATTTTCTTTGAATTAGGCTATTTTATAATAAATATTTGAACAGTAAAATAAGTGAACAAATTTGTATCAATAAATTTAATTTTTATAATAAAATATAATTAATTTAAGACAAAATACAATAAATTTTTCTATTTTATCTTAAACTAATTATATTTTATAATTATATAATAGAATAAGTTATAAATAAATAAATAATTAAATAAAATAATTATTTATTCTTAGAACTTATAGAACTTGATTGTAAAATTTTTTTTATGTGACTTAATTGAAAAAAATGATATAATTTATAGGACTAAAAATATTATTGTTTAATTAAAATTTAATGTTCATACTAAAATAACTATGAAGTTGGGTGACTACTAGTACATTTAACCCTCAAATTCAAAAATAAAAAGAAGAATAAAATAAAGATTCAATTAACCTGTGTGGTGTTGTTTTCGTGGTGTACCGCTCTCTGATATTAGATCTCATATCGCTAGCTTAACGTGTGTGTGACATATATACCATTTCACACCTAACAAAATTACCATGATTTTGTTAGGCGACATGTGGTGTCTATGTGCGTGTGTGTGTTAAGTTTCTATTATTTAAAAATAAAGATTCAATTAAAAATTATTATTTTAATGATCCACGGCAAGGAGTGTGCACGGTTGGTTTTGGTTCAAAGCCGAACCGAATCAGAAAAAACTGACTAACCCAATTTTTTGAAAATTCATAATTGAATCGAACTGATTATAGACTATAAATCAAACCAAACTGAACCGATTTAGTTCGGTCGGTTTTTTGGTTAATTAATTTTATTTTTTATAATTTTTTAAAGTGTGTTCTTTAATTATATAACTAAAAAAATATTTTTTATTTATAATTTTTTCTAATTAATATATTTTAATTAATATATATATATATATACACACACATATACATATCGGTTGGTTCGGGTTTTTTTGGTTTTTCAAAATCAAAACTGAAACCGAACCGGCTAATTGAATTTTTTAGTATCTTAAACTGAAATCAAACCAAACCTGTATATAACCGAACCGATCGGTTCGGTTCGGTTAATCGGATTTCGGTCTTTTCTGCACACCCCGACCACAGCCTTCTCTCTGCATACCCAATTCCAAATCATCAGCTGTCGTTTTCGATGGATCCCAAACCATGCGAAGTAGTTTTCAGCCTAATTTGCTTAAATCTTTGGTACCCATTAGAGCTCTTGAGCGTAATTCAGTGTTCTCGCAGATGGATGTTCAAGAGAATTCCTCCTGTCGAAATGTTTCCATGAAATCTATGAGCTCAGATGGAACTGGAACTGGAACTGCTACCTCTTCCACTCTCTCTCGATCTGTATGTACTACTATCAATTTTGGTGCTTTTTTTTTAATGGTCTATAGCGAATGATTTTTGGAATTAATTTGCTTATACACGTATACATATCATTTGGTTTCATCAGGTGTTTGGGATTTTGCATTTACTTGTTTCACTTGGGATTATTCTTGCAATGGATAAGTTATTGGAAAAGGCATTTGTGGCTGCTGCTATTAAGTTCCCAAGTGCATTATTTGGCATGTTTTGCATATTCTCAGTTCTAATGATTCTTGATTCTACTATTCCGGCTGCTGCAACAAGCTTGATGAACTTCTTCGAGCCGGCCCTTTTGTTCATTCAGAGATGGCTTCCTTTGTTCTATGTTCCATATTTAGTTGTTTTGCCACTTTCTGTTAAAGATATCCCTGCAGCTTCAGGCCTCAAGATTTGCTTCATTATAGGTAAATTAAGTTTTTCTTTATCTATCTTACATTGTCATTTTTCATAATTTTGATTTAACTAAAATGTTTAGAGACTTGTACTTCAATTTGGAAGAACCCCATGTGATTGGAATTTTCTGTTAAGAAAATAGATGAATCAAGTCACTGTTGTCTGGAAATTTCCTAAGTTGTGTAAACAAATGGAAATTTCCCAAAGTCATGCACTGTGCTCTTATTGTGGATTTTTCTTATCTCTTGGGTCCAAGGAATTAGAAAACATTATATTTCTATTTCCTGGTTAAATTATAGATTATGAAGCCTGTAAGTTTAATCTTTAAGGTCAAAATTTCTGGGTCTGTAAGCTTACCTGCCTCCTCAAAATTCTTTCAAAAATGCTTCCATCAAGTGAACATCGTTGTTGATCAATTTTGGAGCTGCGATGATTACCATGTGAAAATGAAAGTTAATAGTGTCAGGATTTTTTTGCCACTGTTGCCTATTTTTGTATGCACCACATATTCCGGCTGTAGAAGTGTAGAGAAAAACAGAATCAATGTTTAATTTTGTATTTCCAAGTAACTCTGGTTCATGTTTATTGTTTAGTGATGATAATTATAAGTTATAATACTGTAATTCCTTCGCAGAAGAAGTAGCCGATAAAACCAAAAATGTTGAATATCTTTTGAAATCCAAATTTATAAATGTTTTAAGCTGAAAAATAGCTGTTTCCTAGGAACTTCCTTATAAACTTGTATGTTTCGCTCTATCACATTCCCTTGCTGTTGCATCTAACTGTTTCCGTTGATCTTTTGGAAATATAGTGTATAATGAAAGTTGAGATCATAGAGGTCAAGCTGTTAATGAACCTTCAAATATGAGCATTCCTTGGGAGATTTGTAACTTGTCATTGTTGTATGAAAAGAAAGATAAACAAAAGCAAACATGGCACCCTTATCACTCGCTGCAAAGGTGATAAAAATTCCACCAATATTGGTGGACGGTGGCCTTGGGACTCGAACTCAAGACTGCACAAGTCTCATAAGTGGGAATACCAATCAAACCACCTGTGATTGGCTTCATCTGCTAGATCTATTGTGCTATTAAGAACACTTCTACATAGTTTGTGCATGATTATAGGTGGAGCAAAAGAGTTTTCTCATGCAATAACAATTGAATAACTCTGAATTGTCTGCAGCTGGAGGTTGGCTGGCTTCTCTTTGTGTTGCGGGATTCACAGCCATTACTGTTAGAAAAATTGCTAATACAGAAATGATAGATGCTGAACCAATGGCAAAACCCTCTCCTTTTTCTTCAGTGGAAATCTGGACTTGGAGTGGTATCTTCCTTGTATCATTTATTGCTGCACTATGTTACCCAACTTCACTGGGGACAGCTGCTCGAACATGCCTTCCGTTCCTCCTAGCATCCACTGTCTTAGGCTTCATGGTTGGTTCTGGGTAAAATATCGATTTTCTCAGAATATCATATGCGTAATTTTTTTTTTTTTTTTTCCCATTGAAACAGCTTTTTCAATTTGCTGTATTAGTAATGTGAGGGAATGAGTGAAAGGACTTGCGAAAATGGGTCTTCCTTTCATTTCAGTAGAAAGCCATCACCACTTTGGTGTGGCTGGTCATAATTTACAGGTCTATCTTTATAAGTATTGTATTCTTTAAGATCACGAGGTATAAAAAAGGTATTTTTAAATGACATTCCTTGAGTTATTATATCGTAACTTCTCAACAGCTGTGATTGTAAATTTCATTCTTGCTTCTGTTTTCAGGTTGCCTTCTGGTGTTAAGAAGATTTTCCATCCAATTATTTGCTGTACGCTGTCTGCTGATTTGGCAGCATTTGCTTTCGGCCATGTTTCCCGATCAGGATTGGATCCAGTGCTAGGTACTTTAAAGTGTTCATCATCTTTATTTAATTCACCTTGTTTTTGGATGATGAAAAATTTACAAGATGAAGATCAGTATAAATATATTATAAGGAAGAAAAAAAGAAAAAGTATGATTTCGGTTCCTGTTCCAATTGCTGCTTTACCGTCTATCTTTCTGGATCATTTCTGTTGTTGTATTGATATTTTCTGCTCTTTCATATGAAATTTGGTGAATAAAACCTAGTCTACCATCCAAGTTTAATCAGATATTCTTTTTTAGACAAATTTGATGACCATCGATTGTATTATTTATAGCACTGCATATGTCCCAGTAGTCTTTTTGTTAAACAATTATGAGTACTCTTAACTGAATATCAGCAAATAGACCACATGCAATTTAGCATGTTTAGGTTCATGTTGCTTAGAGTCCAGCAATGAGCCAGTGACAAAATCAAGGAGAATCAAAACTTCTGAATACAATAGACCAGTTTATTGATGATTTCCAACTATTATCTCCAAACCTGTACTGAGTGAATGTAACTATTAGGCAAGTTAAGATGCCATGTTTCATGATCTAAGACTATAATTATCCCTCAGTATGTTTTTCTCCTTAGATGTCATCTCATCTATAATTTCAGGATATTACCTTACTAAGACATCATCTAATCCTGGAGCTGGTGATGTGCTGATGGGATTTTTGGGGTCCGTTATTCTTTCTTTTGCCTTCTCAATGTTCAAGCAAAGAAAGGTGATTACTACTTTTCCGCAATCAATGTGTTAATTTCCTCATTTCAAATTGGATGGAAGTACATTACATTGATCTAGGCAAGTTTGTAATAAAGTTTAATCTTTTTTGTTTATAAACCCATTTAAATGCTGTAACCTTCCTCCAGTAATTATTTCATTTAAAAATGGAAGCAAATGACAAATGTGTAAGGACTATAGAAAATAAGCAGTGATTTTTTCAAAAGAATTTATGAGGGGGAGTTTCATTACCCTACGGTGGTCAAGGATTGAACCTATGACATTTTTAAATTCCAAGAAGGGAGTCTTAGCTTTTTGGCTGCTCAACCTTTATTGGTGAATATCCTTATACTTTCTGATCTTTGTGAATCGCATACTTTGCTTCAAAGGGAATTTGATTGATCATTTCAGCACCTGATTATGTACATCATGTACAATCTAGTATATACCATATTCAGTCATGCTCTAAATTATTCTTGAAATGTGAACTCTGTTCTATTTTTTCTGCAGCTGGTTAAGAGACATGCAGCTGAGATTTTCACATCTGTCGTGATCTCAACAATATTCTCATTGTATTCAACTGCTTTTATTGGACGCCTTGTTGGGTTAAAACCTACCCTGACTGTATCAATTCTGCCAAGATGTATAACTGTGGCATTGGCTCTCAGCATTGTGTCATTTTTTGAAGGTATGGAAAAATTTAAACCACTGCAGCTGCTGACAGGAGTTCTGTTCTGTAAAAGAAGAGTCATCTTTTTATTGCTAAACTTGAATGCATACTGGAACTTTCTTTAACAAGTCTTTTACTAGTCATTACAGTTTCAGAATTTTGTGCAATGTTTAGTACACAATTTTTTTGTTCATTTATAAATTTCTGCAACTTGTGCCAATTTGATTGCAGGTGCCAATTTATCTCTCACAGCTGCCGTAGTTGTAGTAACTGGTCTTATTGGAGCAAATTTTGTGCAGACAACACTTGATAAATTACAATTTCGCGATCCTATAGCTCGAGGAATAGCAGCTGCTTCCAGGTATGTACTTTGTCAAAAAATTGGTAAGAGCATGTGATGCACTGAACATTCTGCCAACAATATCTCTTCCCACTCTCTCATGATAAATGCATTAGAATTTCAAAGATTTCTAAAACATTAGTGGCTTTTTTACTTTGAGGTACACAAATGAAATTTTGGAATATTGCATGCTGGGGATAAGCCAAATGTTTGTTCATGTCACATAGAGATGTTATAATTTCATATGTATAACAATGGCTCAATTAAATTCTCAAGCTTGAGATTAGACTACTATTTCATCCAAGTAATTTTTTGATATCAGCATCTCTGATGTACTGTATTTCCTACAGATACTAGGAACAATTATAGACTATGTAATGTAACACCCATTTCTCTAAACTGATGAATTTCCTAGTGACCCTTATCAAAATAATGACATGTTCAGAAAGATAATGCAAAATTATATGAGAAGTATGCACTAAAGTTTCAAGCATTATCATGTTAATTGTTTCAGTGCTCATGGACTGGGAACAGCAGCATTGTCAGCTAAAGAACCTGAGGCTCTTCCATTTTGTGCCATTGCTTATTCTCTTACTGGTATATTTGGCTCATTGATTTGCTCTGTTCCAGCAGTTAGGCAAAGCTTGCTTGCAATAGCTGGCTAATAGTATCCACAACTTCTGGTTATCTATGGCCATTTTTCTCCTTTTGGCTATTCCTGTCCTTCCATGGCATTATTCACTGAGCTGACAGAAAGTAGCCAACCCCTTGTATCGGTAGCTATATTCACGATGTGTATATATATATATATATATATATTTATGTTGAGCTTATCTTGGTCATGCATTCAATCTCTGGCGCTGTTGATTGATGAAATTTCCCAATCTATGTTTTTTTTTTAAAAAAAGCTCATTTTCTATAATTAAATTCATTTATTGTTATTATTTTAGAGTGACAAAAATTCATAAAATCTTGATGAGAATCGTCAATTTTAGTCAATATTTAAAATTTTAAAATTATAACAATTCCATGTCATTTTTTTTTGGGAGAAATTCTATGTCAATTTTTAGAAACTCGTAGCAAACATATTTATTTTATTTTATAACTGAAAACAAGGGAATTTTTTTTAACAATAAAAACAAAAGAATTTATATTTAATCATCCTACACCCAAGTTGGCAACAATTTTATTGTAAAGACATTATTACAATGTGAATTGAATAAAATATTATATTTCGTTAATGAATAGGCAATAGCTAAAAAAATTCAAATTTTGGCATTTATTATAATTATGGAAAATCTTTTTGATTATTGCGGTAGGCTAATTTTTGTTTATAATTTTTTTTTTATATATATAATTGTGGGTTTTAACAATTTTGGATCTCTTTCCACATTGCGGGAGATTGGAACTTTTGATCCATTACTAAAAATATCATCAATTACTAAAAAAAAAAAAGAAAAAAAAAAAAGAAACAGCTTTTTTTTTTTTTTTTAGAAATAAGGAGAATTCATCCAAGAAGTAAAATCAGTTACCGATGTTGGTACTGAGTTTATCCAATGGTTTTCAGAATTTTCTAAAGAAAAAGTTCATTGCGCTAAAGATTGGGCAACTATAGTGGTCTCTCTTGGTGAATAACAAAACCTGCAACTATTGGAAATTCTTGGAGTTGAATATCTTATACTCTTTCACAGTTGATAGGGCCTTAGCATAACAGGTCTGAAACTCGAGAATTTTCTGCTCGTAGAATAAAAGATTGGTAAAATTACACAAATATCAAAATCAAAACAAAATATTTTAAAAATACGGCGATTTTTTTATTCAAACATAACGATGCATGTTTTTAAAAAATTCGGACTTTTTTTTTTTTTTACATTATTTTCTTTTTCATAGTTGGCTTTCTCTTCTTCCTCTCTTTATTTTTTATCGTTTTCTTCCAAATTCATTTTTTTTATTCTTCTCCCAAACCAATCACTAACCATAAAATAAATCTCACTAACAATGGATTTTCAGCAACAAAAAAAGTTCAAATGGCTATGATGTTTCCTTCTTTTTTTTCTTCTTATTCTTCTTCTTTTTAGTATTTATATTTGTATTTTTGATGTTATGTGTGTTGATAAATTTTTACCAATTGATAGTTCTTCTTTTTATTGTGTTTATATTTGTGTTTTTGGTGCTATGACCGTTGATAAATTTTTACTAATTGATTTGATGAGTGGGTGTTATTATTATTATTATTATTTTTTTGTTATTGGCACTTAGATAATTTTTGAATTATATTTATTTTATTTTATTTTTAAATTTCTATTTTTGGTGTTATGTGTATTGATAGATTTTTGCCAATTGATATGTTTTAGTTGATTTAGTTAATGTGTATATTGTGATGTCATGTATATTTTTTTGGTTGCTGAAGGTTATTTCTGAGGTTTTTTTAAGGTTGTTTTCTAGTTTGTATGGGAGGTTGTTTTTGGGGTTATTTTTAGGTTGTTTTTGAGTTGAGGTTGTTTTCGAGGTTGTTTTTTACGTTATTTTTGAGGTTATTCTTGAAGTTATTTTAGATTGTTTTTGAGGTTGTTTTTGAAGTCATTTTTGAAGTTGTTTAAGGTTGTTTTGTTCTGAAGTTGTTTTTGAGATTGTTTTTTTTATATTGTTTTTTATGTAATTTGAAGTTGTTTTCTAGTATGTTCTCATATTGTTTTTGGGGTTATTTTATGCTCTTCATTCATTTTTCTAATTATTCTTATAGTAATGTATAAAATACATCAAGTGATAATTAATAAGTCTAGGAATTAACATTAACCATTAAAAAAAAAAACTCATAACTTTTATTTTAATTTATCTTTGCACCTATTATATCCAAGTAAATTTAATTAAATAATCTCAAATTTTTAAAACAATACTTAATTAAACAATATAATCCAAAGTAAATTTACAATGGAAACAGTTAAGAATTGACAATGTGTGAGAGAAGTAGTGGTGGGTGTTTTAAAAGAATCAATGGCAATGGAGCTCGGAGTCTGGTGAGGTTATTTTGAAACACCGTATTTTTTATAAAATCTTTGAAGAAAAGGTACGTTTGAAAAAAAAAAAAAAAAAGTCAACCATATTTTTGATATTTTTTTCATTTTTTTTGTCTATTTTTGTAAAAATCCCTAAAAGATTATGGGCAACCCAAAGCTTCCAAAGAAACATTATAAATATAAGAAAGCCCTCGGAAGGCAATATGCTTTTCTGAAAAAGGATTCAGTTTGTCAATGGACCTCTTCAAATTGTTTCCGTGATTTCAAGTTGTAAGCAGCTAGCATACTAGATTACGAGACCCAAAAACAATAATAGAAAGCGTGTTCTAGTGTTTATTTTTTCTCTCCACATCTCTGATATATACCATTAGCTAGGAGACCCCGCCTCAACATTGTAGTTCCAATTGGGATGATTTGATACAACCCTTTCCATAAGAATAATCTCAGCTTTGAAGGAGTACATAGGTTCCAAAGCCATTTCCACATACTAGTTGTTACTAAGGAAGATGGATCCTGACCTGAGGTGACCGAGGCCGTATTGGAAGCTACATGATATGCTATTTTAATTAAATATACTCTATCCTTTGAATAATGCCAAATTATCGAATTAGATAGATGTCTCTAGCTTAAGGCATGGCTAGAATTTATGTTGCTTTTTGGGGTGAGAATAATGCCTCAATTCATTCCTTATTCTAGCTCTATTTCAAATCATCCATTAAGATATCATCATCTACCTAGCCTGTAGGAAGAGAGGCCTTGAATTGAGGTTGCTTGAGAAGCCAAGGATCTTTCTAGATTAGGATTCTTATTTTGTTTCTAACCCTCCACTGCAGTCCATTGATCATCAAAGCTTTTGCCTCTACTATACTACTACGTGAGAAGCTTGGTTTGTACCCCTTCTTAGCTTTCAAGAAAGAATTTTGAAGATAGTACCTAGCCTTTAATGTATGTGTTAGAAGTGAATTCAGAACTGTAATGAGCCTCCAACCTTGTTTCCCAACATTGCTTCATTGAAAGCTTTAAGAAATGAGAGTTTTTGCTTAATCCTTAAAAAAGCCCTAAAGATGGAGTGAATAGGGATTTTGAATGGTTTAAAAAATTTAAGTTTAAAAGAAAATCAAAAAAGATAAAAGGAAAGAGAAAAGATTACAATGACACAATTAATTTATAAAAGTTTGAATTATCCACTAATCCTACTCCTCTACCTAACTTATTTTTAAATTAGGAATTTTAAATCCAATCTTATTAGTTAAGACTAAAAAGTATTTTTAAGGCTCAACATCAATCTTTACAATATAATTAAGAGTTTTTTAAGGTTCACTCTTCAAACCTCACAATCCAAGTGTTTTTCAAAGGCTAACACTTAAACCTTGTTGATTTATATCCTCATTATCCTTTTCTTAACCACAAAAAAATTATAGACGAAGAGATCCTATCGACTAACACTCCCCAACTCTCACAAGAGTTGAATACAAATAAGGTTAATAAAGAGAATTTAGAACACTTAACACAATAAAGCTTTAATTACTCAATTTAATTCAATCAATGACCTTTCTAAGTAAGTATTTATAGTGAAGGATAAAAAATAAGTTGTTAGGAACATATGCATCAAGCTCTAATTTTTTTCATTCATTTAATGTTCTTTTAGCTTTTTATAGACTAAGGTATACTCATGGTTATGAGGAGGTTGCTCATGATTGCGATGCTTGAATTTTAGATGTTAGACTTTGAAATAGTCATTGTAATACTGAAGACGACACTCATGAGCTTGCTCACGATTATGACCACAATCATGAGGAGTTCTAGATGGAATGCTCATAATTGTGACGAAGCTCGTGACCAAAGAAAATTGCTCGTAAGACTTGAATTATAGTTGCCTTGACTAGTGAGGACTTCTCACAATCGTGATTCAGCTTATGAGGAGTTCTATAACTCTTGCTCATGATTGTGATGGCTTCCTTATGATCGTGATGTTGGAATTTGGTCATCTTCCATCTTTTGAAGCTTCTAAATCCTTGATCCTTATTTCCACTTATGCATATGAGCATTGTTTTGATCCTAACTGATGAATGCACTTAAATACACATATTAAATATTCAAAATTAAGTATTATAATTAAAACTAAGGTTAATTAGAGATTGATCATACAAATGGTTACCAATCTCCCCCTTTTTTTCTATGATAAAATTTTTTTGAATGATAATAGAAAATTATGAGTGCAATTGTTTGAATTTTGTTTAAAGTACTCCTCCTTAACATATATTAAGGAGTTCTAAAATTTTCTCCCTCAATATATGCCTAGGTGAGTATTAATTTTCATAAGTTCATATCATTCAAAGTATAATATTTAACCATTAAAGCAATAACACTAATTGAAAACTAATTTATAAGAATATTATGCTCTAAATTAATAATTTGATATCAAAGATACAAAAAAAAAAAAAAATCACATAAAGGATTCAAATTAGCACTCATTTTCATATTCATTATATCATCATTTAAAATACTAATTTCCCCCCTCTTGGCAAAGTGAAAAAGTGATGAAGTAAGTAAAAAACCAATCAACATAAAGGCATAAACAATAGGAATTTAAGACAAAAAACAATTTCATTAATGATTAGAAAGAAACATCAATAAAAGATAAAAAACAAAACATAAAATGTGGTCCATATGAACTTTGAAATGCAAAACATGACTTAAAATGAAGAATAAAATGAGATCCATGAAAAATAAATGATGTGGCTTTTAAGCTTGGAGATCCTCTCCTCTTTATAATTCTTGTTGACTCCAATGACGTTGGATTTCTTAGTGTTGACTGAGTTAGTGCACATCATACTCAAAATATTCCATTCTATCATCAAATTAATCTAACCTTACATCCACCCTATCAAATCTTGCATTGAAGTTAAACTCTACAATAAACATTATATCAAAGAATAAAGAGACCCATTGAGGTTCATTGTCAAAGCTTTGAGCACCTTTTGAACTTCCTTCTCCTCTAGCCCCTTTTCTTTACTCCATAGGTGTCCCTTGAGGCATTTTCTTCCTCTTCTCCTTCAAGACCATAGGTACCAATTCTCTCAATATCTATAAGGTCTTGAGCAAGCTCCACATCCATTCCTTATTGGGACTTATCATCCTTAAATAGCCAAAGCTCTCCTACTTTCTTAAATTTCTAAGAGTTTTTATAGAATTATACAAGTTTAGTGAAAAACCCTCCAATGCAAATGTTTCCATTTACACTATCGCTCAACAACCATAAATACCATTGAAAAAATTTACCTAACTCCACATTCTCCTTATCCACCATGCAATGAAGGAGAAATAAATCATATAAGGATATAGCTTCATTACTTAGCCCTCTAGAATTAATGGAGGATTTTTCAAGGTTCAACATAAACCTTTACAAGTGTTTTTCAAGGCTCAACACTAATGTTTACAACAACCAAGGGTTTTCAAAGGTTCACTCTTCAAACCTCTTAAACCAATATTTTTCTAAGGTTAACACTCAAACCCTTGTTAATCTAGATCCTCACTACCCTTTTTTTTACCTAAAGAAAATGTAGATGAATACTAATTAAATACTCCCCAACTCTCACAAGAGTTGTATACAAAAACTCAATAAGGGTTTGCTTACAAAGTTTAATATTTACAAAAAGAATTTGAGAAATGAAAAATACAAAGCTTTTAAGAGTATAATCAATTCTTTCAACCACTCATATAACCTTTTCAATGTTGAATTCATGATATAGAGGGGTTATTATTGTTATCTATGCCTAATTTTAAATCTGAGCTAAATTAAATATACAAGTCCAAATGGCCCATAATTTGTTTTAAGCCTAATCCATTGAAAGTATTAGGAAGAAGAAAATTGAAGATTCTAAAATTTGTGCTTTTACAATTTATGTTACGAGAGTTGAAGAGCTGAGGAAGAGGTGACGTTTAACTTATAAAAATAATGGCAAGTAACTAAAAGACTGATGATTAGGCAGTTTTAATTGAGGAAAACTGATAAAATTTATGTATATAAGTAAAGAGAATAGTATCATCAAGTACACAATCAACAATACAACATAATTCAATATCTTAACAACACAGTCAAACACAGACTCATCACAGTCATTTCATCAATTTTCTGTTCTTTAGCAAGTTTTCGTTTACATTCTTATTTTATTTCAAATATACAAACACTTCCTTTATACTTTCAATTATATTTTATAATTTTATAAGCAATATATAAATTTTTCTTCAAAAGATTACTGTTTATTAAACTCTTATTTTTCTTTTACCTAATCCAAAGTTTATTTAATTTTAAAATATCATTAGAATTTAAGAAAATTGTGGTAAATGAGCTCGGGAATCCACGTTGACTGAATAGAAGTTTAATAAACAGTAATCTTCTGAAGAAAATTGACTAATTTTGTGGAAGGATGCAGACAATTTCAAAATTCGATGCAACACAAACAGAGTTCTCTTCAGAACTCTATATAACAGATTCATAATTTTTTACAATAAAGAAAAATCTTATTAGTTTAACTATTAATAGTGAAGGTATTAATGCTCAACTATTTTTGTAGAAGGATGCAAACAATTTCAAAATTTGATGCAACATATACAGAGTTCTCTTCAATACTTTATATAATATATTCATAATTTTTTACAAGATTATATTCTTTATATGTTGAACTCATTCATCATGATGTGTGAAAAAATATCCAGGCAATAAAAAAGTTTGAATTCTCCTTAGAAAATAGTGACTTAACCTCAGCATTAGGAAGAACTTGTCCAATCATTCAATATTAATGCAAACACGAAAGGAGTTTAAGTCTAAGGTGATAACAACAGATACATACCACTACATATGAGAGAAAGAATCTAGGATGGTAAATAGAGGAGTGGCTCATAATGGATAAAATACGTGTAATGGTAATAATTTAAACAATAACAGACTTATTCCTAATCAGTAATATTTTGGTAAGACTAACTTAAACCTATACCCTGAAATCTATAATCAAAAGGTAGTTTATCAAGGGAGAGGCCCAGGGGGCACCGTACCACCTGTAGATTAAGTCATTTCTTAAGGGCAAATACAGAATCCTTAACCATATGTGCCTCAAATTCAGCCTCTAAAGATGGGAGTTAAACTGGAGACTATTCGTAATATAGTGCAAGAGCTTTATGGACTTAGTCTGCACTTAATTGGCCATTTGAAATTCAATCCTAACATAATTGATAAAGATAATCCTTATCCAATGGGTTATCTTATTTTAGAAAATTTCTTAATTTTTGGAAGAGATGGTCAGTCGACTTTGGAGCATATTGCACTCTTTTTGATATTCAATATGATGAACTTACCAACTATGAAAATTTTCTAAATCTCAAGTTGAGATTTTTCCTAAATACATTGACTGGAGTAGCTTTCAAATATGCCACCTTACCTCGTAATTCAATTTTTGCTTGGCAGGAAATAAAACATCAATTCCACACTCAATTATTTAAAGCTGAACTATAAGTGCGTATTACTAAATTGCCAAGGCTAACTCAAAAGGTTGGACAAAGTGCTGACTTGTTTATTGCAAGATTTAAAAATATGTGAAATAGGTGTAAAATTCTCTTGCTTAAGATTGAATATGTTAATATGGCATAGAGAAGGCTTGACATTAAATTAAGAAAGAAATTTCAAGGTATGACATTTAGAGATTTCTATGAATTGGTTATGAAAGTTATTAAGTATGAAAAAATTTTGAAGAAAGAAGATCAAAAAATAAAGTCTTTTATAAGGACGTACTATCAAGATGTTTCAGCTACAGAAATTATAGTAGCAAACTTGGCCAATACAGGTTCATGCATTTGTCCACTCTTTAAGAAGAATCCAAAAGTTTAGAAGAAATCTTAGGGCTCAAATGCTCAGATTTAATATATTTTTAAGGTTTCCAAAATTGATTAAATTTTTTACTTTCTCTTGAAGGAGAATTTCATCAAATTACCATAAGATTATAAGTTTCTAACTAAAAAAAAAAAGAACTAAAAGGAAAAGAGTACTGTAAGTATTACAATTCTTTTAACCATTCCATTAACACATATTGGATATTCAAGAATATAATACATGATCAAATCAATAAAGGAGTACTGAAGTTTTCATAAAAGAAAAAGGCTATGCTCATTGATGAAGATCCATTCCTATTAGTGGTATCAATGAATTCCATAAATATTGACTTGAGGATATTATTGGATTCAAAGAAGAAGATCAGAAAAAATGAAGCCTGGGATACTCTTGGTTGGCCCTTGAGAAAATATAACTTCAAGGTGAAGTATACTAAGCCACCATCCATAGACATTACAATGGAGTTTATTATTCCAATAGGATAGGGCAATAAGTTTGATGATATTAATGTAAGGCAGCGTTATATTAATGTCTTGAACAAGAGACCAAATAGGCCTAGAAACTTGCGGAGATTAACTTCAAATAGAAGGTTCCAAACATCAAAAAGGAGGTTTTTTGCATTAAAGAAATCTAGAAGTAGTTATAGACCAAGACTAAAGACCGATGCATGATTTACACCAAGATTTAGTATGAACCAACCTAGATTTATGGTGCCATTAATAGTATAACCAAGTCAATAGTGGTATAGAATAAAGCACAAAGAGTTTCCTTAACCCTTGACCCATACCCAAAAGTGAAAAATGTAAAGACAAAGGGTAACTAAAAAAAAGTATAAGGAGACAAAGGTCCAATCAGATGCTAAGTTGAAATTTAGGCGAAAGGAAATAAGCGATTCACTTTTAAGCAAAGTGAAGTCCGTTAATAGTTTAACAGATCAGGATGTTATATATGACAGCTTTACAATTGATAAAAACTAATGCCTTTTGGTTGTGCTACATCTTTTTTGACTCTTCCTCAAGAGTTCATGATAGAAGAAGCCAAGGACAACATCATTGAAATTTAGAATACTCAAGAGGCAACATCCTTGAGTAACTTAGAGGATCATTTTAGTTGTATTACCATCTATGCCACTAGGCCAAATTAACTCAAGAGAGTGATCTTGGAAAATTCATATGTAGAGATGATAGAACATATAAAATCATTATATACCAAAGCTCACCTGAATGGAAAACTATTTTTCAAAGTGTTGGTTGATAATGGATCGACAATGAATGTAACACCACTCAGGTTGTTATATACTTTAGGAAAGAGAGAAGATAATCTAATTATAATTGATATTTTAATTTTAATTTTAATTTTCATAAGCTAAATAACTAAGGCCATGGGTTTTTGCCAATTGAGATAATTATTAGCAGTAAGAAATCCCTTAGTGCTTTTTATGGTGGATTCAACTGCAAGTTATGTTTTGCTTATGAGAGACTGGATTCATACCAATTGGTGTATGTCATCTTCTCTTTACCAATTTCTCTTATTTTGGAATGACAATAAAGTAAAAGTTATTTAGTCAGACAATACACTTCAATACCTATTCAAATAATTTAGAAGTCAAATTCTATAATGTTGAACTAAAACCAATCAAGTTCATTGGTAAGAAAAGCCAATGGAGAACCAAAATATTTTTATATGTCTAAGGAAGATATCACAGAGAAAGTTCAATAATAGTCATATCTACTTTACAAAAATACTACTATCATACCTTATAAGCCAATGAGCGGTCCTATTATTGAAGAAATTAATGAATAAGTACATATAAGGGAATTGGTAGTAGCTACAGCTACTACATGGAGGGCATATGTGCAATAAATTTTTGGATGGAATAATGACTAAAGAAATTAAAGTCGATGGAGTAGAGATTATTTTTTAGGAAGATATAAATGAGGATGTTGAGAAATTAGAGCTTAAGGATATATAATAAGCACCAAGACATATGGAAGATCATAGACATAAAGTTCAAGATCCTTTGAAGAAAGTAAATCTTGGCACTAGTGAAAAGTTAAGAATAATTTATATCAGTTCCTTATTAAAAGCTAATATCAAAGATGAGATAATTAAATTTTTAAAAAAATTCAAAGATTGTTTTCCTTGGGACTACAATGAAATGTTAGGTCTAAGAATAAAATTGGTACAACGTCACCTCCTTAGAAAGCCTAACTTTCATCCTTTTTAACAACTTCTAAGAAGAATATCCAAGAAGGTGGAGATAAAAGTCAAAGATGAAATAGAAAAGTTATTGAAGGCTAGCTTTATAAGTCCAATCGGGACTGAACTATTATCATTTATAGATGGGTTTTAGGATATAACCAAATTCTTATTGTAAAAGAGGATGTTTCCAAGACCACCTTCAGGTGCCCTGGTGCTATTAGTACTTTTGAGTGGTTGGTCATATTGTTTGGCTTAAAAAATACATGTGCCACATATCAAAGAGCCATAAAATATAATTTTTCATTATATGATTAGACACCACATGGAGATTTATATTGATAATAATGTGGTAAATTCCAAAAAATTTAGTGAACACACTACTTATTTGAGAAAAAAAATTGAAAAGATGAGATGTACCAATTGAAACTTAACCATTTGAAATGTTTGTTTAGTGTGTAGGCTAAAAACTTCTTGGGATTTTTAGTTCACCAAAGAGGAGTAGAGTGGACAAAAAAAAAGTAAGGGTAATGCTGGAAGCCAAACCATCCTAGAATAAACAAGAATTACAGAGGTTCTTTAGACAAGTGAATTACCTCAGAACATTCATTTTAATTTTTATTGAAAAAATAAAGAGTTTTCTAATTTATTAAAATTAAAGCTAGAAACATATTTCAAATAGGAAGAGAGGCATCAAATTGCCTTTAATAAAATTAAAGAATATTTTTCTAAACTACATGTTTTAATACCTCCAAAAGAAGGTGTGCCTTTGAAATTATACATTTTAGCTGCAAATAAGTCCATTAGATGCTTGTTATTACAGGATAATTCAATAGGACATGAACATACTATTTACTATCTTAGTGGAATTTTAACTCCCACTAAGGTTAAATATTATTATATCAAAAAATTGTGACTTGCTTTATATTTTGCTTGCGCTAAACTAAGGCATTATTTGTTGAAAAATAGGGTATTTATCATTTCTCTAACTAACTTGATGAAATATATGTTGAATAGGCCTGTGTTATCAAGGAAGATTGGCACGTGGTTAGTAGGCCTAATTGAGTTCACTTTGATCTATTTTCCTCAGAGGTTAGTACAAGGGCAAGCTCTTACTAATTTTTTTGGCAAATCACTTTACTTTGGAAATGATTGAAGAGAAAGAGAATGAACTTCCTATGTATGAAGTTAACATTTAGCTTTGGATACTCAAATTTGATGGTTCTCCATAGATAAGTCAGTTGGAGCTGGTTTGGTGATCACCTTACCTAATAGGACCGAAACAACTTTAAGCTTCTTATTAGAGTCCAAATGTACGAACCAAGTTGAATGTGAGGTGCTAATCATTGATCTTGAAATCCTTCAAGATCTTAGTGCAAAATAGATACTAATTATTAGAGACTCTTAACTTATTTTTAAGCAGTTAATGGGGGAGTATAAATGTGCCAATATATCCAACACCATATTATGCCATTGCTATACAATTAATTGAATTTTTTTATAATGTTTTATATATGCATGTACATAAAAAGCTAATTGAGAGGCTAATTAATTATCCAAAATTGCTTATGAATTGAGAATTTTAAAAGAATTAACTCATAAGTTGATTTTTGTGCAGAAAAGAACACATCCTTCCATTATGGAAAGAGGCATGAATGTGGAAATATTCAATTGCGATATAAATGTAGTAAGTGATTGGTGTTCAGATATTGAAAATTACCTGGAATGCCCTACTAATAGAGAGTTTTTAAAAGTCAAAGTATAGCCCTAAAGTATGTTTCATTAGAAGGAGAGTTGTATAGAAAAAGCTTTGATGGCTTACTCTTGAGGTGTTTAGCCTTTCCATAAGCCATGGAAGTACTAAGCAAGTTCATGAGGGAGTTTGTGGAGCGCATCAAGCTAGGATAAAAATGAGATGCCTAATTAGAAGGCACAAGTATTATTGTATGGGTGAATTACTATTTACCCCGTGTGGTTTGATATATTACACTACTTGATCACTGACATTTAAAATTTATATTATCTCCCCCTAATATTTAGCGTAATTATACTATTTACCTCCTCTGTTAAATTTTCTGTCATAATTACTGTTAGTTGACAAAAACAATTATACTATTTACCCCTCGATACGACTATATTATACTATTTACCTCCCAGTATTTAGAAATTATGTTTTTATTATTAAACTAATTTTCTTAAAGTTTACTATAAAATGATAATTATATCATTTAATTAAAAATATAAAATATGTAATTTAAATTTTATATAATTAAATGTCAATTAATTAGTATTAGTTTTAAAATATCTATATTTAAATATTAACTTAAAATATTCATGTTGCATTAAAAATTTTAATTAAATTGATTCTCTTTTTAATTTTGAAATCTAATTATTTATTTGAATTTTTAGTTTCAATCATTGGGTATATGTATTAAATTATTTAAAATTATTAATTTTATTCATAATACAGTTTATATATTCAATAAATTAAACTAATAATTTAAATAAAAATCAAATTTTAAAGTTTAAAAGAAGTTAAAAAGAAAATTTATTTTTTTTAATTTTTTATGAAATATAAATATTTTGGTTAACATTTAAGTAAATATATTTAAAATTGGAAATAATAATTTGTTATTTGATGAAAATTTTGATTAAATTAAAGTTAAAATAAGCTATTTTATTGTTTATCAAAAATATTTTTGATAAGATTATCATTTTTTATAGTCAATTAATGATAATTTTTACATAAATTCTATTAAACAATTAGTTTAATAACAAAATATATTTTCTAAATTTTTAGAGCAAATAATATAATATATTCAAATAGAGGGGGAAAATAGTATTTACTTATTAATGTCTTGTCAGTTAATAGTAATTGTGACGGAAAATTTGTAAATTATATAATTATGCAAAATAGAAAGGGGAGATAATATAAATTTTAAATATCAAAGACCAAATAGTATAATATGGCAAATTACAGGGGGTAAATAGTAATTCACCCTTATTGTATTAATTATGCTAAAGGATGTCAGCAATGCCAGAAGTATGGTAGCATACAAAGAGTTCCTATTGATGATTTGTATCTAGTTTTGAAGCTTTGGCCATTTCGGGGATGGTCATTAATTTAATTGGCAAATCTACCCCACTTCTTCAAAAGTTCATAGCTTCATCACTGTGGCTACTGACTATTTTACCAAATGGGTGGAGGCCATTTCCATGAAGAAGGTTGAATAGAGGGACACCATAGCATTTATTAAAGAGCATATTATTCATAGATTTGGCATTCCTTAGACTATAACCAAAAGGCACCATATTTATAGGAGATCAAATGAGAGAGTCTACATAGGATTACAATATTAAGCTATTAAATTCTACTTATCATATTTCTAGGCTAATGGTTAAGCAGAGGCTTCAAATAAAATCCTTATAGGAATCCTAAAAAAGATATTGGAGGATAATCCTAGAGATTGCCTTAGAATTTTATTAGAAGTACTATGGGCATATAAAACTTCTAAGAGAAAAGTAATAGGAACTAGCCAATTTACCCTTACCTATGAGCATGATGTTATTTTGCTACTTGAAGTTTGTATATCTTTCTTAAGGGTAGTGAGAAAAAATAGATTAACACTAGAGGAATTTTTTAAAGCAATGTTAATGGAGTTATAAAATATGGATAAAGAGAGGCTTAAAACTTTGACCAACATAATGGCACAAAAGAAGAAAATCTCCAAGATTTATAATAAACGAACAAAGAGGAAGAAATTTGAAGTTAGAGATTTAGTTTGCAAAGTAATTTTACCTCCTCGAACTAAAGATAAAGAGTTAGAAAAATCATCTCCCAGCTGGGAAGGTCCTTTTAGAATTCATCAAGTTTCAGTAGGTAATGCTTATTATTTGGAAAGTTTGGAATAGAATCCCTCACAGGGGTTTATCAATGGCAAATACTTGAAAAAAAATATTTTTCCACTATGTGGAAAATGAGGGAAAAAAATGAAATAAGTGGCTTGCCTTATGCCAGCAAAGTGACACTTAGTATATAAAGTGGCAATATATTTTAATTTGTAGATTTTGTAAGTCAGGTTAATGGCCACTTTCTTAAGTAAATAAAATTTGAGTTTGCATGTTTTTATGTGTTAATATTTGTGTGTTATTTTATTTGGTATATTAGTTCCTTTGATTTAGTCATTGGTAAGTAAACAATGCTATTAATAGTAACATTTTTGCAAAATTTCAATAATATTAAAAATGAGTAATTTTCTTTCATAAGTAATGCATGGATGTGGTGTAAAGTGTAAGATGATCAGTGATTCTAGATACATCTAATAGACCTTATATTAAATAGCAAAAGGTTTGCATAAGAAAATAATCCTTATGCTGGCATATGCATTATAAGTACTATATCACAAAGTCACATTAAGTCACAAAGAACTGAGTCACAAACATCAAAATTCATAGATAAAAAAAAGAAATAGCGTGTAGATATATAAAATGGAATCAAAGTCAAATTTCCTTATTGCCTCCTAGGTATCTAGGTATTTTTGTCTAGTATCCATTGTCTTGCATTTTTTTCTTGCCAACTGCCCAAAACTTCATTCTATTTCATTAAGGAGCTCCTAAGCTCATTAAGTATACTAGAGACAACATGATACCTTGAAGCAAGCTCCTTGCCTTTTCCTAACAACTAGGCATTTTAGAACTCCGAATAAGCTATAATCTACTTGTGATGCTAAATCTCAACAATAATTTTATCATAAGAAACCTTTACTTCTTATTGTGCTTCCTGCAATTGCTTTTTCTTAGTATGCTCAACAACATAACTATTTTATTACTATCTAAAGGAGTTGAGATGCCTAAAAACCTTAATTTGAGTTGAGCTAGATTATTCTAGATGTATAAAGCTCCAAATGATATAATCTCATATTGTTGAAATCGCAAGAGATTTATTGCCAAGCTCTAGAGTGGTGAGGGAGGAAAGAAAAGTGGACTTTTTCTTTTAAAGGTTTACAACCGTTAAAATTTATAATGAAGAGCGGGAGAAGGGGCTGCCTTTCTCTTTTTAGGTAAGGCATCCTTTTTAGCAGGTTTCTTTCTTTGAACCTTAGGGATCTCTTTGACTAGCTTTTTTTTCCAAGAAGGGGTATCAGTACCTATAAGCAACCAAAATTTATTAGGATATCATTTAAACGAGGAAAGAAAATGCAAACAAAATAAAATATGTTACCACCAATAAGCTCATCAAATGAGAAAGGTATTAGTTAGGCATAGCTCTATTGCCACTATTCACTATAAGTTGAGGTAGCTTGAGAATCCGTCATAACAATATAATAGTGGAGATGTCTCATATCATCCCGCATATATGCAATGACTACCTGAATGCATAACTTCGACTTAGATCAAAAAATGGAATGGAATTGGTGTCTAAAGGAAAAGGAGGTATGGATGACTTTACCATATAGGAAAGGAAGGTACAACTCAAAAGATATAGGAGTGCTAGCTAGGCTTGAGGAAAAGGCATAATGACAACAACCGCAAATAGCCTAGGGGAAGTAACTTTTTAGAAGCTTTGTCTATCAATAATATCCTTATAAGCCTTAAAGAAACTCAACCGTTCAGGATGGTCAAGGATGCCATAAAAAATACGTAATTTCTTTTTATCCCTATAGTTCAAACTAAAGAAAAAGGAGCTCAGCTCATCATAATTCCAAAAATAGTAGAAAGAAAAAATACCAACCTTAATAAAAGGAAATGAAGAAATATAAGGAGAAGTAAGATACTAAAGTCAAAGAAATACACCATAAGTCGTAACTATAAAAGTCATAGACTGTTATTCAAATGGAAGAATGGCTCATTAGTGACACATTTCCTCAAATTAGAATAAAGACTCCTAGGAAAATAATGTCTAAGGCAAAATTGTCACTTGCAATAAGAGCTTTGGCTAAAGGGATGTACTTCATACTAGGCTTTCTAGAGGTAGGAAAAAAACTATATTTGCAAAGGAGAACCCAAAGAAATTCAAGGGGGCTCATTAGAGGAATGATATTTATTTATCACTTAGGTGTAGCTTTTGTAAGAATGCAAGGAAATTTTGATGTCTATATAATCAATATCATCAATAAGACATAAGACATCATCTCTAAAAATTGGAAGTCTAGTGAGAATAAATACATCTAATAAGGTACTGGTCAAATGCCCAAATAGAAAAATAAAAAAATTAGAAGAAGGAAACCGAAACCTCAAAGCTATTAGAAAGAAGGTTGATAAACCATTTCCTGCTTGGTCATGTTAATAAACTAGAAAATGCCTAATTTATCCCAATCTTATTGAAAATAAGGATCTAATATATAGATACAAGATTCCTAAGAGTTGTGTAATCTGACCTATAATTTAAATGAAAGATAAACGAAAAGAAGGTTTGTCTTAAGGTAAGACTCATAAGTAGTAAAACTAAGGTAAGGCAGGAATGGACCATCCTAAAGATCAACTAAGGAAGAATATTGAAAAAGAGTTAATGGTGCCTTATTCTTGCCACAGTAAAAGAAGAACTTGTAAAGGAAAGAAATTTGGTAAATGAAAGTAATATGGAGAATTTAGAAAAACTAATATAAAAGCCACTTACTTAATTATAAAGAAGTCTGACAATTGATCTATAGAAGTTTCCCTAAGGATTTCTAGCTTTATTTCCTAGGAAAGAATGAAATTATGAGAATTCATATTTGAGGAGTAAATTTACTACTAAACTCTATGAAGATTGCCTCAATTATGTCTTGTTCCTCAAGGGAAATTTAGTTTTTATTGGCTATGGAAGGAGTAAAGCTTTAAGACATGAGTTGCATTGGCAAAATGATAAGTAAGTTGGCATTTAGGTAAAAAGAAAGGACAATAAATAAAAGGATAAGAAATATTGCCAAAACGTTGGAATTTGGGCAAAAAGAAAGGAAAATAAGTAAAAGGATAAGAAATATTACCAAAACTATTAAGCAATAGTGTGGGTTTCTATTACAGTAACAACAAATATAGATGGTGATGAATGTTCAGGAACCCCAGAAGCTAGTGGATTAAACATTTTAGCTACACAAGAAGCAAGTCAATTGGAAATGAGCAACAAATGCATATGTAACAGACCTTAAGGGAAAAAGCACAAACCAAGCAAGGTTACTACCTTAGCATTTGCTGGGGGTCGTTTTCAAAACCCTAAAGGCTAATGATGAAAATATGAAATATATTGCCATTATAAGAGATTGATGTAAGAAATTATCTTTCAAACCAATTCAAGACCTTTCAAAACCCTAAACCTTTACCTGATTACTTAATAGTTCCTATTTTATCCTTTTTAGACTTTAACCAACTATAACCAAATCTAAACATGCCTATTTCCAAATCCTAATGAAGGTGGAAAAGAGGTTTTGGTGGGTAGATAAGTGAGATTCCTCTATTCATAGTGTTTTCAGTGATAATAAGGTCAAACCCTACACAAGGGCTCTTTGTGACCTCTATATTGTGTTTTCCTATGTTTCGTGCATTGGTTTAACCTTATGAAGCTTTTGGATGAAAAGTCAAATTTTGGTTAAATAACTTTTTCTGAGGTCAAAACCGAGTTCCCGAAGCCAAATTTCAATCTGAAGCTGTCTTTTAAAATTATAGCATTTTTATGTGTACTATTTAGTAAAAAGTCAAAATTTTAACCTTCGGTGGTCAAAGCAGGTCCCATACCTTTCCATGTCATCATTTCGTATAATAAAACATGGTTCAATTTCCAAGATTGATCACCCAACAAGGAATATTCCATTTTGAAATATTCTATGCAACTATCAATCTTAGGAGTTATTTAGTATATATTATTAAATAATCACTCTTTTAATATACCTCTTTATTATCTAAATGCCACCACCTTAGTTTGTCTATAAATAATTGGTCTTAGATATCAAAAGAGAGGTCTTCTTTTAGTGTTTTTGGGAGTGTATGCAAGTGTTAGCAAATATAAATATCTTCTAATATACCAAAAATATACCAAAATAAACTATTTCTTTACTTCTCAATCCATTCCCTACTCATTCTCTACACCAGAAAAACCCTAATCCACCATCAAAATCCTCTTTTCCTTTATTTTATTTCTTATTCCAGAATCTAAATTATCCTAAAACACCAAAACAAATCAAAGTCAAACAAAATCAAACCACCCTTTCATTAACCGCTTTTTCAATTTCAATCTCAATTATCCTATATTTTTGTGAGTTTCTAAGCCATTTCTAACCCTAATCTCTTTTAAAAACACCTAAATCATCTACTGGGGTCTCTATTCTTATGTGTGGAACCTTGATTTTTCAAAAATTTAAATCAAAAGTACAAAATTGGAGCCCAGTGATGAACAGCCGGCCGACTGTTCATATTGATGGCCGGCTGTTCATCACTTCTGGTCGGCTATTGTTAAGCTTTTGGCTGGCCATTCATCAGCGATAACCTGTTGTCTAGAGTATTTTCCCTTTATTTTGATGTTTTTTATTCAAAATGACTCCAAGGATGGCTTTTAGGGTCAATAAAACCTTAAAATTCATTGATGGTTTTATCAAATAGTGACAGAGCTTAGGATGATTGAACTTGGCTCAAATGCTTTGGTTTTTACTTTAAAACTTTCATTTTTACTTTTAGATATTGATTTTCAATTCTTTTTTATGCTTTTAAAGTTTGGTTTTTGATTTTTAATACATCAGTAGCTTTAGTTTATTGATTTCAAGTTTTGTTTTAAAGATTTAAACTTGATTATGTTGTGTGTGCTTTATTGATACTAACCTAATGTATTTGCTTTGATTACTTTTATTTCTTGCATGTATGCATCAAAAATTGCATTTTCACTTGCTTGATTGCATATTATATGAATGATGTGTATCACTGCCATGTGCTTAAAGCATTTTTAGATCATTTAGAGTCAATTGCATGCACCCCAGCTTGCATCATTTGCATACTTACATGTATTCTAAATTGCATCATGCATTATTTGCACCTTGTATATACCCCGAAATTATTTTTTTGTGTACCTTGAATTTCATTAGGCATTTTTGTATTTCTCACATATTATATATATTGTTCAAATTTCTCAATCTCTTAAAATAACTTACTAACTCCTACTAACTTATACTAAATTTATACTTATATTTTCATGCTTATTACTAACATTCCTATTATTATTGTATACTTGTGCTAATATCTAACATATTTTATTCATTTCCTTTATATTTTTATGTGATTTATTATCTTATTTATTTATGTTGCTAGCCACTAACTCCACTTCAATTCCAAGTAAATTATATACTATATTCTATATCCTATGTACTATATTATATACATATTATCTATTGTTATTGTGATTATGCTGATGTGCTATTTACAATTCTTGATCATTTTAAAGTTGCATTTTTTTTATAAAACAAACTCTTTTTAAATCCTTTTGTTATTATTCCTTTTAAAAGCAATCATTTTAAACTCTCTTGATATTTTCCTTTATACAACCATTTTCTAGCAAGTTTTTAGTATCTTGAACATAAATAAGTAATCTTTTATTAAATGAGATAACTTTATCAAGGTTATGAAATATACTTCTATTGCTAAAAGTGGTGGGTTGAAAGGATCATTCCAATGATAAGATGAGGCTAACTATATGTTCAAGTTACTAAATTCTACACTTATTTCAAAAACAAACATTTTGTACAAATCTTGTCAAATTTTCTTTTATTTTTAAATTCTTTATTTTTCTTCAACATTTTTCATTTTTATAAGTAAACATTGTTTTTCAAAAGGTCCTAATACAAGGCCAAAAACCCCAAAATAAAGACAAACGATGGAAAGGTGTTAAAGGAAGAGATTAGCCATATCCTTTTTACTATTTATTTATGCTTTTACTATTTTGTGCATAGATTTCCATGTATGCTATTGTATATCTACATAATCATTATGTTATATGCATGATTGTTTACATTCTTTTCATATATCTATGCCATATTTTAGATTAGTTTGGGATATTATATGTATAATTTGACATGATATGCTATAATATGTCATATTTTTTCATGTTTTGTGTTGTATTCATGACATGACTAATCATATCTCATGTTTCCATTATGCATGATTTACCATACTTAACATATTAGATATGATATGTTACTAGAACTTATGCCATGATCATGCATAAATATGTCATGCTACATTATACATACTATGCTATGCTTTACATCTTTACCATGCTATTTACCATACTTTATCATGTACATACATTTCTTTTTATTGTATCATATTGCCATATTTACATGTATACATGCTTTATATATCATCCTATGTCATATTCGTATCTTATATACTGTTATTATGTGCTTGTGTGGATATATTATATTTACATTTGCATGTATTAGTAGGCTCTCAATTATACATATTTCGAATAAGTATCACACCACAAAGTAGGACCAATAATGCTTAACATTCGGGTAGTATAGAGATGCCTCATGTTATATGAGCTTGCTCCTACTGACATTATATCAGAACCTAAATATCTTATCCATGGGCGGATTTGGTTCCAAGCGAGGGATCGAGGTTGCATAATTCTTGATTAGGCAATTTCTCGGGTGATACTGAGTGGCGACTTATTTTTTCTTCTGGCTGGATTTTAAGGTTATAAGCACTTTCTAAGCTAACCTTGGGCTCTTCCAGCACTCCCCTCTTGTCCTTCTATTTTTTCGTAACAGGAAAAAAGGGATAGTGAACAAAATTAGTGCAGAGTCGACACACTGATGTCAGCAGTATTTTTCTTAAAGTAATTGAAAAAGGCATAAATTTTGCAAGCAAAATGAGGTCATGGCTAATGGCATGAAAATGCATCAAGTAAATGTTGCAGTTTAAATTCACCTTTGAGGTGAATTTTCATATATATGAAAATTTATTAGCCAAATGCTTTTTTATTAAAATTAAAAAATTACTAGCAAACTATAAAATTCATAAGCACATGCTTGAGGTTATTTGTTAAGCATGTTGGATTTGCTAGCAAGGATGAATACCTTAGGTTGTATCATGAACAAGATAAGTTCTAAAAATTGTGCACTTTGGGAGCTATGATATTTAATTCTTAAATAATGCAATTTTTGTAAAACTAGCCTTAAGGTACAAATCGACTTTTGAATTATAAAAACATATAGTGGTCGAGTTAAGCAAAAGAATTTTTATATTCTTAAGGTAGTCAAACTCGCCTAGAAATATTAAAGTAAATCAAATGAAATGACATTAAAGGTAAGAGGTCAATTAGGATGCACAAAGAAAAAGTAAAAAGTATTCCAAATTCAAAATAATATTGGTTTAATTTTGGTAAAATAAGATTGGCAAATCCAGAATTTATAAAGCAAAGTTTAGCTACAAAAATTCATTACAAGTTAAACTCAGTAGCAAAGAGCACATCATCACTAATCAACAAATCAACATCAAGAGATTTATCAAGTAAGTGATGCTACAAGATTATTTTTGGCTAAATATTGCCAAAATTAATTTGAAAGCATGAAGAGCATAATTCTTTATTAAAATAAATTTTGAGGCTCATGAATTAGCAAAGTATCCTGGCAAATTTTTAGGATTGGCCAAAATCAACAAGCAAATTTTGGTTTAAATGCTTAAGGTAATAATGTGATTCTAGTTTGTTTTAAGCCAATTTTTTTATTTATTGCCAAAACAATTAGAAGGTTTGCAAAGTTTAATTGATTAATAAATTGTTTGTTAAGGCATTCACATTAGCATTTTTTGCCAAAATTAATTTAAATCAAAATCATGATAATGGAATTTCAAGCTTAGTTCCTTACAATTTTTACAAGATCATTTGCACAAATTAACAAACACAAACTAAAATCAAATTTATCTAGGATCTTCCTTCAATATAATGCAACAAAATTTCACAAAATCATGCCAAATCCAAATAGAATTATATAGGCAATATTCAACTTGAATCATAGAAAGATGAAAATATAACTCTTTTGAAATGTTTGTGAATGTAGTAATAGATTGGGATTTTTTTGCTTGAGGAAGAGTAGCAGCGATGACAGCGAAGCAAGAAACAACAATAGTTTTGTTACAAGAATTGGAGTCAAGGTAGCAGTCTTTGGTAGCAACTATGATGCGTTCTTAGCCGATAATGAAAATAGCAGCAGTAACGAAGCGATGGGCATCATCTCTAATAGTGATAGAGGCAACGACATCACGAGCAAAAGAAGGAGAACTAGTGATGTTGCTTGCGAGGTGAGTTGCATCGCGATCTCATTAAATAGCAATGTCATTAAGAACAACAACAGTGGTGGAGGGAGCAGCAACATCAGTGATAGTGGCTTTGCATGGACGATGAATGGTATTGATAATAAGAGGAGGTGATGGTTGGGTGCTTTGGTGATTGATAGAACCAAATTGGGGATTTTTTTGTTGTTATAAGTTTTTGATGTATTGATGAAAGAGGAAATTTTCATATGGGAGTTTAGATTTTTAAAGAAATTAAGTGATGGATAAGTGAATTTATTAAGGAATTAGGATTTAGAAGAAGATTTTGTAAGCTATTTTGAAGAGAAAGTAAGAAATTTTAGTGTTCAAAGAAGAATTTTGAATTTCTCTTTAAGAAATTAATTGGGAACTTGAGGTTTGTAAAGGATTTGGTGAAGTGCAATTAAAATTGGACTGGTTGGAATTTTTTAAAAAAGTAATGTTGGGTTCTTCAGATGGGGGAGAATTTGGTTGAGTTCAAAGAATTAAAGATGGTGAAGATGATAAACGATAATATTTTTTGACCCAATCCTCTCTTTCTTTAAAAGATTGAAACTGTCTATATTAGGCCAATTTTCATTTACATTTTTCTTTACTTCGTTGTGTGTAAATTAGGTGTAGGACACTCTAATAGTATTCATCAAATTTTCTAAATTTTATATGTGGTATTGGCATTATGATGAGAGATCAAAATGAAGAATGAATAAGGTGAGAAGAGGAAAATGAAAAGAAAAGCTTATTTTTATGGTTTTATATACATATAATTAGTTAACGAGGTTGGCTCAAACTTATTATATGCGGAAGGTATTGTTTGGATCCAATTTTGAATTTAGGTTAAATTAAATATAAAAGCCCAAATAGTCCATAATTTGTTTTAAGCCCAAAACATAGTAAGTTTTGAAGAAGAAGAAAATTGAAGATTATAGCATCTGTGCTTCTACTGTTACGAGAGCTGAAGAGTTGAGAAAGAGGCGAGGCACATGTTATAAGCATAATGGCACATAACTAAAAGACTGATGATTAGTTGTTTTTAATTAAGGAAAATTGATGAAATTTGTGTACATAAGCAAGAAGAATAGCATCATCAAGGATGCAATCAACAACACAACACAATTCAATAACTCAATAATATAATCAAATATTGACTCATCATAGTCATTTCATCAATTTTTTGTTCTTTAGCAAGTTTTCATTTATATCCTTATTTTATTTCAAATTTAAAAACACTTCCTTTTATTCTTTCAATTATGTTTTGTAATTCCATAAAAAATATATAATTTTTTTGAAAGATTATTATTTTTCTTTTAGCTGAGGTGTAGCGCCTCCAGCTAGACTATTTAGTCTAGGTCTTATTGGCATCTAATGTATCCATTGGGCATCAAGGGAAGTGGAATGACTAAATATATAATTTCACCTTTAAATTTTACATGATTAATTTTTAAAATTTTTTATGAAACTTTTAAATTTTTATTTTGAACATATTTCACATAAAAATTTTGTATTTTTTTAATTCTATTTAATTCATTTAATAATATAGTGGAGAAATGCTCTCAAATTATATTAAACACTTGAAAGGCAAAAATTAAGTTCCAAATAATAAAAATAATGTTATAAACTAAAATAAAAAAAAGTCCACAAAAACTCTTTTTTAAGTATAATATTTTTTTAAATTAAATTTTATTTAACACATTAAAATTTTTTTTGTTTATATGTGCGTTTATTTATAAAAGGGCAAAGGTGTATTTTCGCCCTTAATGTTTATGCCGAGGAGCACATATGCCCCTTATATTTTTTTGGGACTATTTTTGTAGCACCCTCCAGGTACCACATACAAGTGTCCATTCTACAATACTACCACATAGCATGGAAATTTTTTTTTATAAAAGAAATGCATTAATACCAAACTTGTGTTTAATATACATTGTACTTTTATATACATACATAACTTGATATCAAAATAAATACATAGCGTAAATACAAATGCTTGAAAGTTATGATGATGATGCTTGTGAGGATAGAGTTGACAACACCAAGCCTACTTTTGACTTACCTGAGCTCACAAGAAAAACGTTCTGAGCTTTCAACCAACACGCGCCTCAAGCAAGTCTAAATATTGCCTGAAAGCCACAATTTGCAAAGGAATGAGCTTGCAACTCAATAAGCAACTTATAATACATGCAACAAATAAAACTTCTCAAGAACTAATTAATCCAATTTAAATTAAAACACTAAAAATTGGGCTACACGGCCGTGTTCCAACCCATGTTCATTTCGGTCCCAAACACACTCTTACACACGGCTATGAACACGCCCTTGTTCTCAACTGTGTGTGTCTTAGTCTAAAATGTACAAGTTATCAAATTAATACATGGACATGTACACCTTCGTGTACTAGACCGTGTAGCTCTCGGTCTAAAACTTACATATTTCTGAAATTAGACACGGTCACCAACATGCCCGTGTATGTGCCCATGTTGCTTTTGGTCAAAAATACATATTTCTATAAATTCATACACAGCCATGTACACACATGTGTACCAAGCTGTGTTGCTCTCGGTTCAAAATACTTAAATTCATAATTTGGTACACGGCCTTGAACACGCTCGTGTACTCACCCGTGTAACTCTCAGGTTAAAATTCACATATGACACACGACCATATTCTAACTTAGAACCAACCGTGTCCTCACACACAGCTCGGGATATACCCGCGTCTCAGCACACGGTCTGGGACACACTCGTGTCTCAGCCTGTTATCCAAATTTGCTAATGTATTCCAATACAACTAATAGCATACTAGCAATACTCACTACTCTAAAACTCAAACTTGGAGTCTCTATTACACCATATCACATCATTTCAGTCGGTTTACATTCACAATCCACATTCAACAATATATACAATCAAAATGCAATGGATGTATGTTTATGCTTGTTAGTTTTTCGGCCGGAGATCTCAACACACGTCTCACTCAAAGCTCACTCTTTCTTTGTCATAACTATATCTTTATTTATATATCCATGGCCATTCCTGAGACTCTCTACCCAGCTCAGTCTCAGATCTCACATGTGCGCACATATCTAATTATCATATGAATGGTCACACTTGCGACTCTCTGCCCAGCTCAGTCTCAGGCCGTGGAGCTCATCTCCACACACATATGTTTTTCTCACATACCTCACAATATGCATATGTCAATTTATGCCTCACAATCAATATGCTTATTTCATTTTACCATCACAATTCAATCATCATTTCATTTCCAACAATATGGTAAAATCACAATTTATATCACATCATATGGCTTGCGCAACATTCATAATTTACCCCAAGCATCATATACTTATATAACTCATTCTTTCCATAATCATACACATTCAACATAAATAGATAATTATAGTTATAAGAGAATTTGTATTTGTAAGCATTGTATTAATAATTGCTTACCTAAAAGTTTGAACTCCTTCTTAAAGAAAGTTTTCCCTATTGAGCAGGGTCTTCTCCTCCTCTTCTAATCCCTATACATCATCACATACTAATACCAACAATCAACCATAGCAAATCACCCCAAATCACAAAAAGGCAATAAAATGCTCCTAACTCAAATTAACCTAAAGTTACACACACTAATCCAAAAATCCCTAAATTTATATTGAAATTAGGGTTTGAGTTTACTTCAAATTCCAATTGGAATCACTCAATTTGGATAAGTATGGAATTAATTATGGATTTTAGAATTTATTTAGCCAAAACAGAGCATCAAGGTGAGCAATATAATGTCTGGCCCTATTTGACCTACTTATCAACGAATTCAATGAAAACTCAAAACACAAAACTTCTAAAGAACTCTCTTTTTAGGGAGTCCAACCATGCTCAAATCAGAGCTATATAGCTCTAGATATAGCAAAAATACAGAGGTTAAAATTTCAGCAAAAACATAGCATGAAAATTACTACCAAAAACCCTATCCAAACTCAATAAAAAACATAATTAACTTACCAAGAGATGTTCTTGAACTATGGAGGTTATTAATTATAGCCTAGCCTCCCAATTTCCTTAGCCAATCCACTCTCTCTCTCTCCGCAAATCCTTAGTTCCTTAGAAAGAAATTTTTAGGTGCAACTCTCTTCTTCCCTCACATACTCACCATGCATTCACGTTGAAGAAGAAGAGATATAGCCAAAATTTGTTATATTTATTACTAAATATCCACCTAACTCCTTAATGAATTACTAATCTTCCCAATTAATCCTTAAACTTATGATTGTTTCAATCAAGTCCCTGCTATCCTTATAAACTAGTCATTTTCTATAATTCATATCCAATCTTAACTTAAATAAAGTCTATGATCTCACATGCATAAAATGCCATACATACGTATTATATACATATAAAAATGGGCGGGTGTTACATTTCTCCCCTTCTTAATAAAATTTCATCCCCGAAATTCATTACTCACCATTTTTCGGAAATAAATGCGGATATTTCTGTTTCATATGCTCTTCAACTTTCCATGTGGCTTCTCTCGGTGAATGGTGACTCCACTTCACCTTTACTATCGAAATCTCCTTAGTTCTCAATTGTTTCACCTTCTGATCAAGTATTTCAATTGGTTCTTCCACATAACTCAACTTCTCAGAGATTTCAATCTCAGGCTTTTGTATGATGTGACTTGGGTCAGAACGGTATCGTTGTAACATCGACACATGAAACACATCGTGAATGGATGACAATTCTTTCGAAAGAGCCAATCTATAGGTTAGTGGTCTAATCCTCTCAAGGATTTCATCTAGTCCAACATACCTTGGACTTAGTTTCCGTGCCTCCCAAATTGCAAAATTCCCTTCCATGGTGACACTTTCAAGAAAACTTTCTCTCCGATATTGTATTCTATTTCTCGATGGTGTCGATCTGCATAACTTTTTTAGCGGTCTTGGGCTGCTTATAAACATTTTTTGACCACTTAAACTTTTTCCATAATTTCTTGTATTAAGTCCGGTCCTTCAATTTGTCTTAAACCATCGACATCCCAACAAATCGAACTTCGGCATTTCCTTTCCATAAAGAGCTTCATACGGTGCCATTCCAATGCTAGAATAAAAACTGTTATTGTAGACAAATTCTAATAATGGAAAGTGATCATTCCAATTGCCTTTAAACTCCATAGCACAAGCTCTCATCATATCTTCTAGAGTTTGAATCATCCTCTCCAATTTTTCATCCGTTTGAGGATGAAAAGCAGTACTAAAATGCAATTTAATACCCAAGGCTCCTTATAGGCTTCCCCAAAAATGCAATGTGAACTATGGATCTCAATCCGACACAATGGACAATGGCACTCTATGCAACCTCACTATCTCAGAGATGTATAAAGATGCTAGCTTATCCAAAGAATCCGTTTGTTGTATCGGTGAAAAGTGTGCAGATTTGGTGAGTCGATCAACAATCACCCATACCACATCATATTTCCGAAAAGTTCTAGGCAATCTAATCACAAAGTCCATTGTTATCTTATCCTATTTCCATTCTGGTATCTTCAATGATTGTAATTTCCCTGCAGGGGCTTGATGCTCAGCTTTTACTTGTTGACATGTCAAGCATATTGTAACATATTCTGCCACATCTTTCTTTATTATTGGCCACCAATAGAAAGGCTTTAAATCCCGGTACATCTTCGTACTTCCGGGATGTATTGCATACGAAACTTCCTCCATAATTTGCTTTCTAAATTCTCCAAAATTTGGAACACATACATGATTCTCAATTACCAATATACCATCTTCTCTGATTGAAAACTGTGTATTAGCTCCCATTTCCACTTTTTCTTTCATCCTCTTTAAGTACACATCATCCATTTGAGCCTTCCCAATTTGATCCACAATTGATGGTCAAACTTGCAATGCCGCTAACAAGTGGTCTTCCTCCACATCAAGATTAAGATTCATTGCTCGCAATGCCACAAGATTATTCCTTTTATAATAAATTGTCCCTGCTAAAATTTCCACCGTTTTACGACTCAAGCATCAGCTACTACATTCGCCTTTTCCGGATGGTACTTAATAGTGCAGTCATAATCTTTCAATAACTCCATCCATCTTTGTTGCCTTAAGTTCAATTTTTTTATGTAGAGATATATTTCAAACTTTTGTGGTCGGTAAAAATGAAAAATGTCTCTCCATATAGGTAGTGCCTCCAAATCTTCAATACATGCATAATAACATCTAGTTCCAAATCATGAATAGGGTAATTGACTTCATGGGTTCGTAATTGCCTTGAAGCATATGCGATTACCTTTCCATTTTGCATAAGAACATACCCTAATCCTTGTCCAAAAGCATCAGTATACACAACAAATCCTCTATCTCCAGTTGGTAATGCAAGCACTAGAGTGGTAGTCAAGGCTTCCTTTAACTTTTCAAAGCTTCTTTGACATGTCTTGGTCCACCAGAATTGTACACTCTTCTTCAATAGATTGGTCAAAAGTCTTGCCATAATAGAAAAGTCTTGCATAAATCTTCGGTAATATCCAGCTAAATCTAGAAAACTCCAAATTTCAGTCATATTTCTAGGTACTTCCCATTCCATAATAGCCTTAATCTTTGATGGGTCGGGTTTCACCCCCCTCCTTCGAGACAATATACCCAAGAAATGTAATTTCTTCCATTCAAAACTCACATTTGCTGAATTTAGCATATAACTGTTGCTCCCTCAAAATCTGTAAAGCGGTTCAAAGATGTCATTCTTACACCTCTTTACTTGAAGAATATATAAGAATGTCATCGATAAAGACAATAATAAACTGATCTAAATACTATTGAAATGTCTTGTTCATCAATGACATGAACGCAGCAGGTGCATTCATCAATCTGAACGGTATAACTAAAAACTCGTAGTGCCCGTATCTAGTTCGGAATGCAGTCTTTGGAATAGAAGATTCATCCACCCGGATTTGCCAATATCCTGATTTCAAATCTATCTTTGAAAACATAGTAGCATCCTTCAATTGATCAAGTAGATCATCAATTCTTCGCAATGGATACTTGTTCTTCACCGTAATTCTATTCAACTGCGGTAATTAATACACAAACGCATGCTACCATCCTTTTTCTCGACAAATAAAACTGGAGCTCCCCATGGCGATATGCATGGTCTAATGAACTCTTTCTCTAACAACTCTTCTAATTTTTTTTTCAACTCTTTTAACTCCGGTGGTGCCATTCTATATGGAGCAATTGATATTGGTGCTGCTCCCGAAACAGTCTCAATCTTAAAGTCAACTTCCCTGTATGGAGGTAGTCCCGGTAATTCATTTAAAAATACATCAGGAAAATCTCTAAATACAGGTACCTCTCATACTCCTAAACTAACTTTGGTTGTATCCGTAACACTAGCCAAATAAGCTTGACATCCCTCTCTAATTAAATGAAAAGTCGTCACTGCTGAAATCAAACAAGCAAGCACAATTTTTCTTTCACCTACCAAAACTAGTTTCTTTCCCATTAGATCTATATTCACCTCCTTCGTATAACAATCCACAATAGCGTGGTGTTTAGCTAACCAATCCATACCTAAAATGACATCGAACTTATCTAGTTTAATAACCACCAAGTCTGCATATAGTGTCTCACCACCCACTAGTATAGGACATGCCCTCATAATCGAATTAGCTATCATAATACCCCCAGCAGGCATAGAAACATATAAACTATATTCTAAAGGTTCAATGATTCCATGCAATCTCAAAGCAAATTCAAAAAACATAAAGGAAAAAATTGATCCTGGGTCTATCAATACAAATGCATTATGGTCAAAGATAGAGAAGATACTAGTGACCACATCTGGAGTACTAGAAGCTTCTTGCCTAGTGATGGCATAGATCCTTGATTGGCCTTGAGATGGACTAGTGGATCCAGTTTGGCTCAAAGTGCTAGCTCCACCTCCTCTACCATTTCGGCCTCTTCCTTAACTTGCTATAGGTGCATTCTCTCCAGCACTACTTCGGATGGCCATCTGAGATCCTTCTCCACTTCTTTTTACTGGAAAATCTCTAATAAAATGGCCATACAGACCATAATTGAAGCATGTACCCGATCTAGCATTCCAACACTCTCTCGAGTGGAATCTCCCACATCTGTTGCATATCAGAGTTAATGCTCCACTCATTGATCTACCTTGCCTAATTTGGCCATTGAATCTTCTAAAGCCTTGGCCAAATGATCCTCCCCTTGATTGGTTGGATCGACTCATGCTTCTTCCTCTGAAATTTCCCCTTTGAAATCTAGGGCCTCAGAAAGATGAATTGCCACTAGTTTGAGTTGGGGCTGAAAATGAACTAGTGGTCTTCTTCTTTTTGGCCTCAACTTCATTCCTCTCAATAATTATCTCCTTATCTCTCAAGGCAGTCTCCAACACCTCTCTATAAGTAGGAGGTTTAATTTCCATTTTCTCCCGGATGTCTAAATTCAATCCCTGCTCAAACTTATTTTTTTAATTCATCGGTGGCCATTTCTTCCAGAGCATACTTCGACAACCTCACAAATTGAACCCCATATTTAGCAACGGAGAGCTCATTCTGCTTTAATTCCAGGAACTCAATCTTCTTCCTGTCCTGGTACACTACCGGTGTATACTTCTCCATAAACTCTCTTAAAAATTCTTCTCAAGTTAACGTTATCGGCACATTCTTGCTTCCCAGTACCGTCTCCCACCAATCTAGAGCATCTTGCTCAAATAGGGATACAACATAGCTAACTTTCTTCTCAGTGGTTCATTGAAACCTATCTAAAATTCTCTCGATGCCTCTTAGCCATTCTTCAGTAACTGCAGGGTCAATGGTACCCGTAAAGGCTTTAGCACCTTACTTCTTGATCTTTTCATAGGTCTCGTTTACCAAATTCCCTACTGGTGGTTGACCTATATTCCTCATTATTTGAACAAACTCCTACATAAAATGATATGCAGCATGAGGAACTTGGGGTTGAGGTTGAGCTTATTCAGGGCCATGAACTGACTCTGACACTTCTTTGGGGTCAACATGAGGCATATAGTGTTCATCCTTCCTGAGATATACAACACACATCAACTACATGTTTTCTAAAACTTATGCATGAGATGTTATGAATGCAACATGTTTAGTATCCCAAGAAAATCTAATCCCCGCTCTGATACCACTTAATGTAGCACCCTCCAGGTACAATATACAAGTGTCCATTCTACAATACTACCATGTGGCATGGAAATTTGTTTTTATAAAAGATATGCATTAATACCAAACTCATGTTTAAGATACATTATACTTTTATATACATACATAACTTGATATCAAAATAAATATATAGCGTAAATACAAATGCTTGAAAGTTACGATGATGATGCTTGTGATGATGGAGTTGATAATACTAAGCCTACTTTTGACCCACCTGAGCTTACAAGAAAAATGTTCCAAGCTTTCAACCAACATGCACCTCAAGCAAGTCTAAATATTACCTAAAAACCATAATTTGAAAAGGAATGAGCTTACAACTCAATAAGCAATTGATAATACATGCAACAAATAAAACTTCTCAAGAACTAATTAATCCAATTTAAATTAAAACACTAAAACTTAGGCTATACGGTCTGGAACATGGCTATGTTCCAACCCGTGTTCGTCTCAATTCCAAACACACTCTCACACACGGCTATGAACACGCTCGTGTTCTCGCTCGTGTGCGTCTCGGTCTAAAATGTACAAGTTATCAAATTGATACACGCCCCTGTACTAGACCATATAGCTCTCAGTCTAAAACTTACATATTTCCGAAATTGGACACTGTCACTAACACACCCATGTGTGTGCCCGTGTTGCTCTCGGTCAAAAATACATATTTCCATAAATTCATACACGGCCATGTACACTCCCGTGTACCAAGCTGTGTTACTCTCGGTCCAAAATACTCAAATTCATAATTTAGTACACGGCCTTGAACATGCCCGTGTACTCACCTGTGTAAGTTTTAGGTTAAAATTCACATATGACATATGGCCATCTTCTAACTTAGAACCAACCGTGTCCTCACACATGGCTCGGGACACACCCGTGTCTCAACCCGTGTCTCAACATATGGTCTAGGACACACCCGTGTCTTAGCCTGTTATCCAAATTTACTAATGCATTCCAATACAACTCTTAGGAATTTATAGTCACAATACCATACTAGTAATACTCACCACTCTAAAACCCAAACTTGGTGTCTCTATTACACCATATCACATCATTTCAGTCAGTTTACATTCACAATCCACATTCAATAATATATACAATCAAAATATGATAGATGTATATTTATGGTTGTTAGTTTTCTGGCCGAAGATCTCAACACACGTCACACACGTCTCACTCAAAGATCACTCTTTCTTTTCTTTTCTTTTTCTCTTTCTTTGTCATAAATATATCTTTATTTATATATCCGTGGCCATTCATGAGACTCTCTACCCAGCTCAGTCTCAGATCTCATACGTGCGCACATATATAATTATCATATGAATGGCCAAACCTGAGAGACTCTGCCCAGCTCAGTCTCAGGCCGTGGAGCTCATCTCCACACACACACATTTTCCTCACATACCTCATAATATGCATATGTCAATTTATGCCTCACAATCAACATGCTTATTTCATTTCACCATCATAATTCAATCATCATTTCATTTCCAACAACATGGTGAAATCATAATTTATGTCACATCATATGGTTTGTGCAACATTCATAATTTACCCCAAGCATCATATACTTATATAACTCATTCTTTCCATGATCATACACATTCAACATAAATAGATAATTATAGTTACAAGAGAATTTGTATTTGTAAGCATTGTATTAATAATTACTTACCTAAAAGCTTGAACTCCTTCTCAAAGAAAGATTCCCCTATTGAGCATGGTCTTCTCCTCCTCTTCCAACCCCTATACATCATCACATACCAATACCAACAATCAACCATAGCAAATCACCCCAAATCACAAAAAGGCAATAAAATGCTCTTATGTCAAATTGACCTAAAGTTACACACACTAATCCAAAAACCCCTAAATTTATATCAAAATTAGAGTTATGAGTTTACTTGAAATTCCAATTAGAATCACTCAATTTGGATAAGTATGGAATTAATTATGGATTTTAGAATCCATTCAGCAAAAATAAAGCATTAAGGTGAGCAATATAATGTCTAGCCCTATTTGACCTACTTATCAATGAATTCAGTCAAAACTCAAAACATAAAACTTGTAAAGGACTCTCTGAAGTATCTAGGAAGTCTAACCATGCTTAAATCAGAGCTTTATAACTCTAGATATAGCCAAAATACAGAGGTTAAAATTTCAGTAAAAATAGAGCACGAAAATTACTACCAAAAACTCTATCCAAACTCAATAAAAAACATAATTAACTTATCAAGAGATGTTCTTGAACTATAGAGGTTGTTAATTACAGCCTAGCCTCCTGATTTCCTCAGCTAATCCACTGTCTTTCTCTCTAAATCCTTAGTTCTTTAAAAATAAATTTTTAGGTGCAACTCTCTTCTTCCCTCACATACTCACCATGCATTCACATTGAAGAAGAAAAGATATAGCCAAAATTTGTGATATTTATTACCAAATATCCACCTAACTCCTTAATGAATTGCTACTCTTCCTAATTAGTCCTTAAACTTCTGATTGTTTCAATCAAGTCCTTACTATCCTTACAAACTAGTTATTTTCTATAATTCATACCCAATCTTAACTTAAATAAAGTCTATGATCTCACATGCATAAGATTCCATACATACATATTATATACGTATAAAAATGGGCAGGTGTTACAATTTTAGCACAAAAACAAGTTTAGTTATGATTTTTACCTCTCTGATAATGGCTTGAAAATTCAAATTTAATAGCCATTTGGAACCTAAATGATGTGGCCATCATGGAAATGAGGTGGGTAGCACAACCTTACACTGATTGCCACGTTACCTAAAGTCTTTATGTGTAGTTATAATTACCGCCATTCATAAGGAGTACAGCCTCCTTTTAACATCAATTTCTATGAGTAAAAAAAACCTTACAAAGCAAATTCCTAGCTTCAAAATCCCAAACATTATGAGTAAAAAGGATCTATGCTCTATGGAGTTACTATTGTTTGTATTGACTAAACTTATGGTTGAGGTTGTTTGTCTGACCACCATCACAATACAATAGGTACAGTTTTTTTTTTTTTAAAAAAAATTATTTGTTGATTAAAAACTGGGTTTGCTTTCTATGTTGATTTTTTATAAAAAAAAGTGAAGTATTTTATGTCATTGTAGTGTTTTTATATTATCTTGTAGCATTATTTATTAGGTGCTTTGTTGGATTCTTCATAATTTACATGCAAAGTGCTAGATATTTCTAGAGAAATAGACATGATTTATATTTGTCATTTTTATTATGGCAGCATGGTGAATACTGTAGATTTAATTTTTAACTATGGTGGTAATTAGACGGTGGGTGAAAATGATGAGCTGTTATATCTTAATGGGGATGTTGATGTGTTGTATGACTCTGACCTTAATTTCATAAGTTATGGAGACATCCTTTATATGTACTAGAAAACCTTAGGCTATCTTACTATGAAGAATATATTTGTGCTAGAACCAGGAAAAAATATGAGGGAAAACTATTAGAAAAGTTCTGAGCTATATAAGAAATCATAGCTGGGTGGGTGAGATAGGGTTTTATACTAACCATAAAATAGATTTACCTCAATTTGGAAGTCAGATCCTGCCATTAGGACATAATCCTATAAGGACAGAGGCTGAGTTAGAAAATGTGGCTATTGGAAATGTAAATAAAACTATTGGTGATGCAAATATAGAGGTATTAAATGCAAATGTAGAGGCAGAGCAAGTTAATACTGAGGCGAAACAAGTAAATAAAGCAGATGCAAATGGAGTAAATGCTAATATATATTAGGTGGATGGAAATTTAGATCAAGTAAATATTGATCCAGATAAAGCAAATGCTGATTCAAATCCAATAAATGCAAATGTAGAGGGTAATGTTAAGTTGGGTACACAATAAAGTGTTAACTATCTTGGTGGTGAAGGGTTTAGTGAAAATGAGAATATTGACACCACTTATGTTCCTTCTATTGGATATATAAGTGAGTAAAAAGAAGAGGGGCAGTCTAATAATGGTGCTAATAAAGAAGATAATAGTGATTTTAGTGTTGAAGAAGAAGAATCTGCTAGTGAAACCCTTAAAAAGAGAGTTTATTATAATGGAGATAAAGCTCATTTCATATTGGGAATGACCTTTGCTAATGCAAATGAAATAAGGGAAGTCATAGCAAAATATGCTATTACTTTAGGTAAGAACCAAACAGGATAAGGGTGAAGTGTATCATGAAGTAGGATGTCCATTTCTTATATTTATATCAAAAGATGGTAAAAACCCAAGATTGTGTGTGAAGATATTACAACCAAAGTACAAGTGTTACATTGACTTCCTAATGCTACTTATAACTTCTTAGCCAACCATTTGAAGGATAGAATATACAAAAATACTGCTTTCAAAGTAACAGACATAAAGCAGAAAGCTAAGGAAATTTTGAAATTAAATGTCAGTTTATTCAAGTGCACGCAAGTATAATAGGGCAAAAAGAAAAGTAATTTAAGAGCTTAATGGTAGTTTTAGGGTGGAGTTTGGTTATTTGGAAGTATATGCTGCTACAATGAAGAGGAGCAATCCTAAAAGTAAAGCTGAGATAGAACTTTGCAAGGAAGCTTTAAAGGAAGGGAGGAGAGTTTTAAAAGAATGTTTGTTTATTTTAATGCTTGTGAAAGGGGCTAGAAGGCATGATGCAGAACTATAATTGGTCTTAATTGTTATTTTTTAAAGGAGGTTTGCAAGGGTCAGCTAATTTTTTTAGTAGGCATAAATGGAGATGATCAAATGGTGCCTATTGCCTAGGCTGTAATTGATAAAGACTACAAACAACTAGAAATGGTTTATGTGTTAGCCATCTCAAGAGCTTAAGCTAGGAGATATATTTGTAAACTGGTCTAAGAGATGGGGAAGAGGAGAGTTGAGAAAGAAGTTTTGGCTATGTGCTTGGAGTACTTATGAAGAAGAATTTAAAAATAATCTAATAAAATTAAGTCAGCTTAGCAAGAAGGCATTTGAAGACCTTCCAAAGCATCCTTCACATAACTAGTGCAAAGCATACTTTAGTAGCAGATGCAAGAGCAACATAGTTAACAGTAATATTGTATAATGTTTCAACAATTGGATTATTGGAGCTATACATAAGGCAATTGTTATCATGCTTGAGGACATTAGACTCCAAGCAATGAATAAGATCAAAGACAATAAATTAGTAGCTAAGAAGTGGTTCAATGAGTGGAGTCCAAGCTGCATGCATGCAAATGTTTCAAGACCACAAAGAAAGTGTATCTGGCTATAAAGTGGTTTTCAATGGGGATGTAGGCTATGAGATTAGGGAAGGAGCAAACAAGCATACAATTTTCTTACATAAATCACTTTGCACATACAGGTCATGGGATTTAACAGGAATCCTATATGCACATGCTATATGTGCAATATACCATTCTAAAATCAATCCCATGACAGTCATTTCTAAGTGGTACTACAAATTCACTTACTTAGCTGTATATCAGCATCCATTACAACCTGTACCTGAAAATAAGTTTATGAAGTGTGACCAATACTAACTAATTGAACCACCACTTCAAGTCAAACTTAGTGGTAGACTAAGGATAAAGAGGGTCAGGGCATCCAATGAACCAAATCCCACTGGAAATAGCAACAAGAGTAATGGAAAATTAACTAAAAAAAGGTCTTAAGTAGAAGTGTGGATTGTGCCATAAGTCAGGCCATAATAGAAGGCAATGTCCAAATAAAAGGAACCACATATAGTGAGATCTGTGTACAATTTTATTTCATACTCATATATATATATATATTGTAATGTTTTGCTTTAATGATTTATTGTGTCAGGCTCCTCCTACTACTACACAGGATACTACTATAAGGAATGTAACAAAAAGAGTAAATAGTGATGCCACAGATGCAAGTTCAAATAATGAATAACCTATACAACCTCATAATACATAGTGTTATAATACAGTGACAACAGAACTTGTGATTGAGCCTACAACAGTTGGAAGTTCACAGTCCATGTCAAGTCAGAACATAATGGATAATCAATATACAAGATCAAAAGGCAAAAAAAAAAGAGACACTCTGAATATACAACAATGAGCTTAAAAGGAAAAACAACAAGGCGTAATAGACCAAAAAAATGATGGATATGGATGTCATGTGGATGTAAACACAGAAAAAGCAACATTCAATGTAAGTAATTACTTCAATGCAGTAGCTGGTTTTCAAATTTTAGTTTCCTATATTATAACGTACTTGTAAGTTATTAGCAGTTTGATGTGCTTGTTGGTTGTATGGATTGTCATATGCTTATTAGTTGTATGGATTATCATATGCTTATTGTTTGTTAGGAGTGATGTGTTATGGAACTGATGGTTGTGCTAGTTGATAACAATATTGTAGCACCCTCAAATATCATATACAATTAACCACTTTATATAACATACACGTGGCATAAGAAAATTTTCTCAAATATATATTATAAATATATCAAAGCTTGTACAATGTACATAGATTACTGTATACACATTATTACATTTTCATACTTAAGCATACATGATGTTTTAAAAAAATAACAAAATCATATATGCTTATGAGGATGGGATTATCGACACTAAGCTTGCCTTCAACCCACCTGAGCTTTCAATCAAATGCACACCTAAAGCTTTCTATCTATCTATGTCCTAAAAAACATAATTGCAAAGGAATGAGCTTGCGACTCAATAAGTAATTATTAATACAGTGTGATAATTAAAACTTTTCAAGAACTAATTAATAGAATTTAATTAAAACAACTAAAAGTGGACTATACGAGCGTGTCTCTACCCGTGTAGTCTAATGGTCAAAACTTCCCATCGAGACATGGCCATGAACATGGCCTTGTTCCTATCTCAAAGCCTACTGGTGAGTGCCAGACATTAGTAAGCGCCAGTGTCTACTCGCATTCATCATAGCTGGTGAGCGCTAGTGCATACTCATAGGCCATTCTCTTGACGAGTGCCAGTGTCTACTGGCAGACTGAAAAATTTTGGTAGACATGCCCGTGTCTTACCACACGGTCTAAGACATGCCCGTTGATGTGTACAAAATCTGCAAGTGCATAAAATCATATCAAGTAGTAATAAAGATATCGTCCCACAGACATTGTGAATTGAGTACTGAAATAGTCACTATGTTTGATTGTTTAGACAATAAAATAGAGTTCAAATTTCTTTTAAAACTAAAACCAAATAAAACTAAAGTAAAATTCAAATTCAAA
>CATIWO010238607.1:0-13314 GCA_949673435.1 Macaranga tanarius | reverse complement strand
GTGGGAAAAAGAATTTGAAATGATAATGAGAAAGAGAGATTGAACTTGTATATTGCTATTTTCCTTCGGGGAAAAGGGTTGAGATTATCTATGATGAGATAATAATAATGATAATGTGAGGATTAACTATCAATTTTAATGATAATTAGGGCGTAACCTCCTAATAATGAAAGATGAAAACCGTTGTGATAACCAATATTGCGAGAATTTCTATTAGAAATGTCAAGGGAATACAGTTTATTTCAGCTTTGAATTTCAAGCTCTTGTGGATTTTGTGTTTATTTTATAAGCATTTTGGCTATAATTTTTATAATGGTGTTTATCTGATCGCTTTTAAAGAATTAGGATTTTGATTGGTGTTTAAAAATGTTTGGGTGAATAACTGATTCAGTACGAGTCAGTGTAACATTTTGAAGTAACTTTATAGTATATAAATGAATTTATTTGCAAGCTGAGGAGGTAGACCTCAGGTACATTTATGAGTTGTTTTGAAATAGTATTTATGTAATGATTTACAAAAAGAGTTTATTTCTTAAAAAGATTCTTTAAACGACTCTTGTTATATGATACGATGAAAAAGGATTTGTGATTTTATCACTGGGAAAATACTAAAAGGAATTTAATATCTATGTTTTATCTAAAAGGATATTTCAGTTGCTTCATTGGGTAATTTCCTGTGAAATTACTCACCACCGTTTTATTTTTAAAAATAATTTTCCCAGATTAGGGCGACAGCAAGCTGGAGGAACCTATGGCTGTATATTGGACTACGATGGTTTATGAGGTTTCTGCAGTAGAGACTTCGGTGCGGCATGTCATCTGTCATGATGCTGATGCCGAGTTGGCCTTCAAGGTTTCAGTGGTACCCATAGGAGCAGATATATGAGCATCAGTTGTGCAAGAGCAGCGTGAGGATAGCGTTCATACGATTTTTCACATTACTCATGCTACTTCGCTGGATGTTCAGGTCACCCTCTCTTGGGTGTGATGCAGTCATATGGATGCATCAGATTTTGGCTTTTTGCTAGCGGCCATGTCCTACACCCTATTCTGAGCGTGTCACCAGAGTGATTTTTGAGCCATAGGGCTAGTATTTTGTTAATGGTTGACCTAGACTGGTGCTGCTGTACTACCTATATCTTCCACCACCATCTTGCTGGACAGAGATCCAAGTGTTTATATTTGAGAGACTAGATGCTCGAGCGAGAATTTATGTAGCCCTGTATTATATGTAACAGCATTTTAGTACTCTGATTGTATATTGATGTATATATTCATATATGTGGATGGATGGTTAGCACTACGGTGCATATGGTGTATTTATATATGTGGTATTATGGTTGATCTTAGTAATGTGTGATGTATGATTATTAGGATGATATTGGTGTATGATCACTGGATGGATACCTGTGATAAATGAATGATGAATGGATGTAGCAACATTAAGCAAATATCAAATAAGGTTTTAATTTGTACGTGTTTTAATAGTATTACCAAGTGTTGGATATAACCTTAAAAGCTCATTAAGTATATTAAGAATATAATTACTGTGGATAATTATATATTAGTGGTTAATTAAAGGATAAGGTGTGACAGTGTAGGTCTAGGCTGTTTGAGTTGAAGTTATACATGGGTGGATGCTTAGCCGTGTTACAATGTAGATACAAGGCACGTGTCGAGATACGGCCGTGTAGCTCATGGGAATATTTTTAGACAAAGCTGTACACGGTGGTATGATAGGCCGTGTGGTAGCACGTGCTCAAGGCAAAATCGAAACACACTCGTGTAGACTCGAGACACGGCCGTGTAGGGTTAGAAATTCAGATTTGATCAACTTCTTTGTAATCCTTATCTTGATACTATTGAAGAATAATCAAAAGGGGGATTAATCAAAGATTAAGGAGGACGTTCCAAAAAGAAGAAGAGGTTGCAGAGTAATTGAGGAATCAAGATTGGAGATCAAGAGATTAATATTCTTTCTTTTCTTTCTAATTTTCTTGTAATTGGTGATAGAATTATTTTATTTTCTTTTGGATTTTATTTTTAGTATGTTAGGCTAATTTAGTTTTTCATTAGGAGTTAAGGATCTAAACATGACTTAATTGTTTCTTTATTCTTTTATTAATTCATTATTTCATACAAATTATGTTTATTAAGCTTAATGCTTGTGAATGTCTGATCACTATTAACATGATTATAATTGAGAATATGTACTGAGAGGTGATAACCTTAATTGAACTATAAACATAAATTGAGTTAATTCAGTGTTAGAGATAACTTTGATTAATTGAATTCCATAACAGGTTGAGCGTAAATTTTGTAATTTAATTGATTAGAGTTTGTGATTGCAATGAGAGTTGAGTTACAACATCTTGGTTGAGGGTTATGAAATTAAGTAATTAAGCTTTGAGAGAGGTTAATTACAATTTAAAATAGCCTAAGATTTACATGAATAATTGAATTATAAGAAGAGGGTCGACTAATAATTGTGAGGTAAATTAATTTCCTAATGAGCTTTATTTCATTGATTGTTTATTACTTGTTTAACATTTATTTGCATTTCATTTTCATAACTTTAGACAGATAGCAATTAGATTTTAGAAATTCACTGAATTAGAGAGTTTTAAACAATTAGAGTAGGATTTTAGGGTGGATAGATCATAATCTCTGTGGGACGATCTCGTTTATACTACATGTTGATTCTGTATACTTGCGGAGTTCTAAAGTAGGCGAAACAAGTTTTTGATAAACATCAATTTCATGAACAATCACATCATCCTCTTCGTCTTCATGTTTATCTTATTGCATAGGATCATTCACGTTCGATACTACACCAATAACATCAATTTCCATTTTTAGAGTGCCATCAATTGATGTCAAGGGTTAATTCTTCTGCATATGATTGATTTTAGGTTTAATTTCTTCTTTAATTTCACCTTCATTTTTTGTGAAAGAGGTTGTTGTTGTGTTCTACTTTAGGTTTTAGTTTCAAATTGATTTTGTAGGATTTTGACACAAATTTAAAAGGTCGTGAGGGGACTTGAGTCTGTAAATCTCTGTTTTATCAGATGTTGCCCATGATTTTACCTGAGATTACTTTGGTTGGCGATGGAGTGGTGGATAGTGATAGAGGAATGGTTGTGGATGGTGATAGAGAGGTGATGATAGATGGTGATGGATGGTAATGGAGAGCTGACGGCAGATGGTAACCGATGGTAATGGAGAGGTGGTGGCCGATGATGATGGAGAGATAGCAATGACCATAATTGGGGGATGGGTAGAGTGATTGGCAGTGATGAGTTATTAATGGAAAAAGGTTTTTTTTTTTAAAGAAAACTTAAAAAAAAAATTAATTGTTAAATAATAATAATAATAATATTATTAAAATTGTTGTTTTTTTTATTATTCTTTATTGTTGTGGGCGAGTGAAATTCACGCAAGTTTTGGAGTCAAAATTTGGATTGATTTGGCATTTAAATAGAAGTTTTGGAGTAATTTATCAAAAAAGTTAAAATTCGGTCTATTTGACCCGTTGATATAAGTTGAAGGGGGAAATTCACCATTTATCTCATACATAGTTATCATAGTTAACAAAAGAGAATCTAAGTGTCCGTAATAATTTTTTATGCATTTATAATTGTTGCATACATAGTCATCATAGTTAATAAAAGAGAATCTAATTGTTCGTAATAAATTTTTATGCATTTAAAATTATTATTTTCTTTTTAAAAATAATATAAATATAAATTTTATTAATTATCTTAATTTAAAAGAGAAGAATTATTTTTTATTATACTACTTATCAATTTTTGAATTATTTAATCTTTTTGTTGTTTAAAAATATAATTATTATACAGTTTATTAATATTTAGCTTGTTTTACTTTTTTACTAATTAAACAATATATTATCTTATTTATTTTTAACTAGTACATATTTTTATAAATATGTGGAGTATATAGCATTTTGTTTAATATAATAGGAAAAACTTCACCATCTTATAATATTAAGAATTGAACTCATTTTTTAATAGTTTTAAAGAGGTTTTTTTTCCATGAAGTATGGTACTTGATTCAACAATTGTAGGTCAAATTCTTCATCCAATCCAACTTAGAGATGCATTGGTCAATTCCATGAATGTTTTGGACAATTCAACAAAAAGGAAAGCAAGTTCTTTTCTTCTTAGGATGCCACACACTTAAAAAAAATGTCATTGTTGATTTGATTGCTAAATTGAATAATAGGGCCAGCCAGCACAAAATAAGGGAAGACACACAAAGGTGCTTATGGACAAAGGAAATCCATATTTGATGGGGACAAATAATATACCAATAGATTACTACTACTTTCTACTAGTCTTCATGGCATATATAGTTTAGGAGTACAAATTTAACCTAGCTAAGGAAAGTAGCAGACGCAGATATATATATATGCTTAATGATGATGGTATGGTGGGGTCAACTGAGAGTAGCTAGCAGGCAAAGGCAAATTGGCAAGTACAATATATATATATGTGTGTGTGTGTGCATGGGTCATTTATCATTAAGCTCATGTGGAAGAACGTGAGAGGATACACAACAGTGTGGAATCTCCTCAAGCTCTTTATTTCTTTCTCCATCTGTACTCTGTACTCTACACATTAAGAATTTCCCCACATATACATAGACCTGTAACGAGGACCTTATAAAAGTGAAAGTTTATATGTATATATTTTCACAAGAGATATTACATGATTTGAAAAGAATATGATTGGCTTTATAATTAAAAAGTTTATATAGTTTGGAAAAAAGAGGAGGCAAACACCTTAATTGGGCAATAAAGATCAAACAATCACATATAGTAACCACCTATAACTAAATATATAGCACCTAATTAATTAATTAACAATCTATTTTTTAAATTTAAAACTAACTTAGATTTAACTTAGTTGTACTAAAATTGTTAATTTTGGGTATTGCATATGAAATATCAAGTTCAAAATCAGTTCTGTTAGATAAAAGTGTTGTTAAAGATATAAAATTATGTATATATTTGAAATTTTTTGGTTTTTTTATTTATTTAATATTAAATTCAGAATTCTAGTTTTTGGTCCTCATGATGATCTAATATTTGACATGATAATAGGCTTTATTTATTTTTATCAAAGGATAGGGAAATGTGAGATCTCACATTTTGAAGAGCTTCATTGGATCTGAACTCCAAATTTGAAGAGCTGCAGTGATTATTTTATAATGAAAAGGTTTATAGCTTGATTTTTTATGCTTCATTTTAATATTTATAAAACTCAATAAGTTATGATCAACGTATACTTGTTCATATTTTAAAATCAAATGGATATCGTATGCACACTTAAATGAAGCATATTAAAAATGAAAATTTATAAATTATTGGGTATATGGTGGATCGATCACACTAATATTAATACATGTTATTTACATGATAAATGTTAACACATGTGAATACGAGTCCATATAGATTTTCTCCAAGAAAAATCTGAAATTATATTTTTTAAGGTCTCTTAAAATTATTTGTGAATCTTTTTTTCCACAAGTATAAATATAAATTTAAACAATTCTATCTTATACCTAGAGTACAAGTGTGTCCTAATTAGAGAAAAATTAAATTACAAACTCAACTAAATTCAATTAAAATTTTCTAATTTATACAGTGGTATCTCAATCATAAAACTGAAATAATTGATTCGATTAAAATTTTCTAATTCACATAGTGATATATATCTCATTCACATTAGAGATTTCACTTATATTGCTTGCTCGAGTCGGATGAAAATTTTCTACAAATTTGCATTTTAACTCTAGATTAAATAAAATAATACAAATATATAATATTCAAAATTTGTATAGAAGGGTAGACAAAACACACATAACCACTAAAGAAATAGTTACCTGCAGACCACATGGATATATGTGAAGAAAGACACACAAAATAACATATAAATAGAGAAAGAGAAGAGATGATGGGGGTGAGATTTGGCATGGATTTCCGAGCCATGCATATTTTCTACAGAGGGTATAATTTAATTTCTTGTTCTTAGTACGAGATTTTGCTTTACAGATGATGACAACTTTATTAGGACAACATATATAGAGAGGATTATATTTATGAAGAAGAAGAAGAAGCAGCAAAGATGCTCAAATTTCAATATGGCGAATCGACAATTTCGGGATCATTGTCCGAATAAGCATATAAAACCTCTCCTTTGATTGCTCTCTCTACAGAGTATAGACAACAGCTACAACACTGGACTCAACACATGAACACAACACACCAACCCACCGACCAATTATGACATTATTATTATTATTATTATTATTACGATTTTTTGTTATTTGCAAGCTATAGTATATAGCTTTCTTTGTTGATTCTTGACTCTTGACGGTTTTGAATGGTTTGCTTTATTCGATGTTGGTAAGCAGCTGCATTGGTTCTTGCAAAAGCTATAAATTGAAAACAACTCTTATCATCAGATTCCTTTCTTTCAACATGGCCAATACTTCTCCTCTTCCCCAACTTATTTCTATTTTTATATTTTATTATTCTTTTTTGTGTTTTCAATGATTCTATAACTAGCTACACCAAAGAAGTTTCTTAGAACGACATAGATCGAGGCAGTATTATTTCTGTTTTTATTTTTTTTTATTTTGAGGATTAGTTGGTTTATTTTTTTTTATGGTAAAAGTATTCAAAATTTAATATTTGATTATCAACAATTATTGAAACTAGATGACAATGAGTTATTCTAATTTAAATGAAATGACATTTCGAACAATATATATCTCAAATTTGAGTTGTGATTGTTAAAAAATCTTTACCGTATTTGTGGTCCTATTCATGTTGAATTACATTAATTATAATCCAATAAATTGTAAATAATGATAATTTAAATAAAATAATAATATTTTATTACTTTTCAAAATATAGTACCCGATTATTTTTTAAATATGAATTTAAGGATATAAATTCATATTATAATTTTGTACATTTAGAGAAATTTATTTTATTCTTCGAATGCTGACTTTAAAAATTGAATTTAGATTGCTGATGTGATGATTGAAATCTCTCTCCAGCACTTTAACTAACTTTAGGTTAGTTGGTCCAATTTTTTAACCATATGTATATGTTCATACTTTTATAGTATGGTAGCACCAATCATCACGAATTCTCTTCTCCGATCTCTTTTATACATTTTACCAATTATTCCAATATTTGTTAAATGGTTTCTATTACTACTAAAATTAGAGGCATCCTTTTTTTTTTTGTCTCACGAAGTATATATCCATTCCAAACGAAGTACTGTACGTGCATGAATTTCCAAATAATCCAAAAAAAAAAAATGTAATTGAATATAAGGTTATTGTTTGAGAATATTAACAGAATTCCCAGTTGGTAAATGGTTATATATTTTAATCAAAATCCCAGTTGTTTGAGAGTATAAATTAACTGAAATCCCAGTTGGTAAATGGTTATATTATGCATTATAGAATGTTAATCAAAATCTATGATGCATCGATGAAGACATACTTCGAAACAGATACACACCACTGTAATTTTACAATATGTCGAGTATATACATTAAAAATAAATATAATAGTCATGTAAATAATGACCATGAACTAAAATAAAATTTTAAAAACATTCAATTTCAATTTAAAATTAATTACCAATTTTGTTTCAAAATAAAAATTATGAGTTTTCAATCAAGAGAATTTATGTCCATGTGCTCTTTTGATATCAATAAATAACATAGAATTAAAATCCGGTTCGTCAATAAAGACGTTAGCAATTTTATACATTTCAATATTTTTCATGCAATAAAAAGAATCTTTTACAACATTTAACATTTTGTTTTCATCTTTTATATTTTTTGATATTCTCCTTGATAATAGAGGAAGATTTTTATGTATAAATATAAAAAATTTCTCCATAGTATCTTATATATATATATATATACACACAAACATAAATATTGGATATTTTAATTCTTTTACAAACATAATTTCATATGTCTAATATATATTAAGTGTTTGATTAATGCATGTATTGAAAAACTGTATGAAATTTATATCTCTTATATGTAAAAAAGGTAACAATACTTAAACAAATATTGGGAGAGTTTTATCTTTTTTTGTAGGATTTATTCGGCTTGATTGAAATTAATTTCTAAGTGTCGAATCCAAACATAATCAAAAAATTATTGATGCTTCAATGTTAGCCAAAATAGAAAGATGACCCACAGTATTTCTTTAATTAGTTGTTCGCATGTTAGTTCCTCTAATTAATAAGTTATTATTAATATTAAAATAGATTAATACTAATAAATAATGAAAATGTTGTTATAATACTTAATCACACTACATTAAATTATATTCGAATAATATTTTAAAAATATGTTAGTATAAACATATAACAATATTTTTTAAATTTTATATAACATTTGATGATGATTGTTACTATATGTATTCTATATGCACGCATCTCCAAATTACGTTCTTATAAAGATGGAAGAAGCTTTTGGCTATTAGACTAATTCCGCTAAAATCCCAAATTACAAAAGGAAATTTTAATTTTAGTTCAAAGCATGACATATGATTTCATCAAAAAACAAAAAAGGTGTTGCTAGGAATTTTTAAATGGGCACCAAAAACCTCTAAATAATTATTAAACCTCAACTTGAAACTGGGTCAACTTACACATTAGCAAAGGAAGTGAAAAAATGGAGCAAAAACTGTGTCCAAATCAAGTCATTTCCGTTAGACTAAGCACAGTTATAGAGTCTAGTCTCTCGTAGTAGCAGATTATGTACTACTGTATGTGGTCAGTTGGGAGCAGCAGAATTGGATCAAACTTCCATGCACGCAGCATCGAAGCGCGTGCAGTTGAAGATCGAATCACTAGAAGAAAGAGCCAATGTCAGGGTCCACATTCTGACAGAACCAGTAGTTTTGTCCCCATAGTGAGTCGTGAAAGCACCACGCGCTCTTACAACAATAGTCGTCAAATTAATATTTCATCAAAGTAACAGGTCAGAGTCAGACATTCCAAATTCCATTCTTTTCTTTTATCAGTCAGCAGCAGCAGCAGTACTAGCAGCAGCAGCAGCAGCAGTCACCTTGTAACCTCCAAAAACAAAAGATTAGTAGCAGTATCAGCAACAGTGAGCTGTGCTAATAGTAATCAGCAGCTGCTGATGACCTGATCTATCATATCTTTGACTCAAATTCAATGACTCTACTTGACCCTGTTTCAGTCTTTAGGGATATTCTACTCCTCTTCTTCTCCTCCATTCTTGCTCATGCTTCTGTCTTCAACAGATTTTCAAGATATTACCAAAATCATGATGATGGGTATTGTTTTTTGATATTGAATTGAGTGGCAACATTTGGAGTCTTTTGAGACTCTTGTCTTTAGTAGTACACTATAGTTTATTTATTATTTGTTAATGTTGGGTATATGTATAGTTCCATCAATGTGACTCATGACCTCAAATCATTATTCTCCCATTTTTTTCAACCCCAATGAAGTAAAGTACTTGGATTATTATTACAAAATCATTCTTTCTCAATCTCAGTTCTCAGTTTCACCTACCAGGAATATTTGTTTTCACTTAATTAACTTACGTATATTATTATTGTTTCTCTCCTTTCTATTAATTAACGTTGTTACACAGTACTCACAAATTAATTAATAAAAATATCTCTCCCTATCTCACATGCAACTAGATCATGACTAGTACTAAAACATGCACAGTAATTGAACAAATGGGTTCTTTTTGTTTTGAGAGTCGGAAGTCACTAAACTCTAGGTGGATCTCTTATATTTCTAGAAGAAAGAGAGGCAACTACACATGTTGAGAACATGTATACATATTTACATTATGTGTAACTGATCTTATAATGCCAGAACAAAACCAATATATAGCCTGCTAGTATGTTGTTTTTGTTAGGGATACTAGTTATCTTGTATAACAATAGCATAAAATATATAAGATGTGTTTTGTGTCTACTACATTTTTTCCGTTATGGAGATGAAAGAACAAGAAGTTAAGTATCATGGATGTTCTAATTTGATAATAATTAACCTTACAAAACACTAGGTTGAGCACTCGGATTAACCCAAATTGAATTAACTGAAGTTACATGTATATATAGAAATCAAACTGAACTAAACTTTAAGAAAAATCAAAATAATTGATACTGAATTAACCCAATTTTAAATAGGAATCCGAATTGAACCGAACAAATTGAAGATTTTAGGAATTTTTTTAACAAAATTTTAATCAAATTATTATTGTTTATATGTTATTTTTTATTTATACATTTGGATATTTTTTAATCAAGTCTAAAAAATACATGTTGGTGGTTTACTACAAAAAAAAAATTGAGCTATTTCTGATGTTGGATTGATATTTATTCAACCGGATGTAAAGTTTTCATCCTTTAAACATTATATATATATAAGAAATAAATTGTGTTGTTGGGAATAATATACAAATTAGGATCAATTGGAATTGGCATGGCATATGCATAAAGTCTATATTCTGTTCATATATATACACAATAATAAATCTTTTCAGCAAAGTGTAGGAACATTCAGCATTAAAGATCAATAAAACCATTTATTAATGGCAGTAAAAGCTTTGAAATGGCATCCAAATCCAACAAACTAAAGAGCTTTAAATTCAAAATTTTTGCATCAATTCCTTCTCTATACTAAAGGTGACCCTAATTTCAAAAGAGGACGAAATCACACTTTGCATCTTGACTACACTTAAGAATACTCAAAGTCAGCTTTTTCTTGAGATTATTTAAAGCTCTTTAACCAGACTTGTCACATTTCCAAATGCCTAGTTAAAAATAAAAACTAGCAGAAACAAAACTAAGGCACTTAAAGCTCATCATCATCATCATCATCAATTACGTACTTTGTAAATAACAAAAGAAATTTTCTTTATTTTGTGCACCTCAGCTTTAAACGAAATCATCATTCACCATCCATTGAATAGAAAACTAATGATAAATGGTTCAGCAAGTTTACATGGAACTCAAGAACATATCATTTTAGGTAATTAGAACAAAGCTTTTCATCATCATAAGTATGTCATACAAACTAGCTCCATAAGTTCACCATACACTCATTGTGGTAAACATGCCTAAAACTAAACTAAGAAGTAAGAAAGAAATGAAGTAACTTCGAAACAAAAAAAGAAGCCAAAGAAAAAAAAAAAAAGGCCTACCATTCTAGGGTTTTCTAGTTAATCTTGAAAGAAGCAAGTTCCTTGATCCATCTCTCAAACTCCTCCATCTTGAACAAGAGAGAGAAAAGGTTTCGAGCTATGGAGATAAGGTAATCTTTTCGAGCTTGTGATTTCTTTAACTGAGGAAAAGAAAAATAAAAACTGAAGCTTGAACTCATGGTAGCGCAGACCAGCAGAGACAAAATCTATAAAGGATTACTAGTAGAAGAGGAGCTAAAACTAGAAATATCAGTCCATGCAGTGCCACTCCAATACTGATCATTCCCCGGATTAGCTCCCATGAACTGCCTTGATAAATTATGCTCTTGACTGTCTTCCATTTTCACTGAGGCAAATTGGGTAGTTAAAGAAGTTGATATCTTTGGCCTTAGCTGACCCAATCCACCATAACCAGATGGCTCAGCTCCACCCTCAAATGGGTATAATCCAGCAGAAGTAGAAGCATCTAACCCGCTCAAGAATGGAAATTGCTGTCCTTGATGCAACCTCCACTGCTCTAAACCACCCATTGACAAAAGAGAACCACCAGCAACACCACCACTACCACCACCACTACTTCCACCAAAACCAGCACTAGCTAAAGCACTTCCTATCTGGAAATTCAAGTCACTGGTTCCTCCAACAGGTGCTGAAAGGGCACCATAATTTAACCCAATATCACAAGTAGCAAATTCATTAAGATGATGCAGAGGAGCCATGAATCTCAAAGGTGGAACCTGTGGTCCTAGGCCTAATATGTCACTGGTTCCACTGTTAGAAGAGACAGTGCTTGAAGAACCAGAACCTGTTGGGCGATCACCACTCACAGGAGATTTGGAGCTGGTGCTTCCTTTGCTTCTCTTGTTCCTCCGGCAACCACCACCAACAGGGACATTTCTTAGGGCACCACCTCTTGTCCAGTACCTTCTGCAGGTTTTGCAAAAGTGTCTAGGCTGAGACAGACTGTAGTTGTTGAAGTAACAAAATTTAGTGTTTGCTGATTCACATCTTGGGCATTTTAATGCTGCCTCTGGCATAGGCATGTTAGCTAAGCGAGCTCGATCTGCCATGGAACCCGGCCGGATCGAGCCAGCACCACCACTGCCATGAGGAGCAGGAGGTGGTGGAGGAGGAGGAGGAGGTGGAGGTGGAGGAGGAGGAGGAAGAAGGTGAGTGTTTACACCGGTACTTGCGCCATGTTGGAGATGATGAAGATGATTTGGTTGCTGTAAAATGGAGAAAATAAAAACAAGAAAGCAGAAATCAAATATCTGGTATATTCAAAATAAAGATATAAGAAAACAAAAGCAACAAGAATATTTATCTTTTGAAATTTTGCTTTTTAGGCAAAGAATTAAAACTCTCAAGTACCCAAAAGAAAAAAAAAATAATCGAAAGAAATTAAAACCATACCTGTTGCCAGTTGGCTGGATCAAGATAAGCTGGAAGAGATGAATAAACCATGGTTCTTGATCTTTCTCTTTTTGTAAAGGTTGATTTGGGTTTTTTTTTTTTTTTTCTTTTGTGTGGGTGAGATAATAGTAGCTAGTGGAGAATCACATCAACAAGAGGGAGTGTTTTTGCAGAGACAAGAGAAAGAAAGAAAGCAAGCAAGCAAGAAAGAAAGAAAGCAAGAAAGGAGTGAAGGTGGAATGAGGAGAAGAATAAAGGAAGAGGGTGGGACTTTATACATATTTATATATATGTGTGTGTTTGTGTGTGGGTATATATGTACTCATTTTTATATATAAAAATGTAAAATGTAACACTATAGATATATAAATTAGTATTTTGGTCATTGTGAACTTGACTGCTTTTGTTTTATATATAAAAATTGCTTTTTAGGGTTTAGAGAAATTGAAGTTTCTTAACTCATAAGCTTCTTTATGATTCTTTTGTATTAAAAAAACAGAATTAGTGGTATCCTATATCTCTTGCATGGCAAAAGTTTATGTTTATTTGTCTAAGTAATATATGAATTACTTAGTGGTGCTGAAGAAGGAAAGAGAGTGATGAGGTGAGTAACCCGTGGGTAGTGTGTAGTGTAGTGTGGGTTTATATA
>CATIWO010238600.1:0-12467 GCA_949673435.1 Macaranga tanarius | reverse complement strand
AACATGTACATCCGGCCCCAGGCAACGGACAATAATGTGTAACCGGCCCCAGGCAACAGTTATACACATCTGTAGTAATATATCTATCCGGCCCCAGGCAACGGACAGGAACTTATGTAACCGGCCCCAGGAAACAGTTGTACACATCTATAGTAACATATGTATCCGGCCCTCAGGCAGCGGTCATACATATTTACCATTTCGCGGTTCTAAGGTAGCATATGTATTCGGCCCCCATGCAACGACTATACACATTTACCCATCACATCTATGTGGTAACAAGTGTGTCCGGCCCCCGGTGGCGACTACACACATTTATTGTACCTGCCATGTCCCTGACATGGATTTACACCTTAAAAAGGTGGTATGTGTATTCGGCCCTAGGCTTTGACTATACACAACTATATAATTCTATCATGCCTCATACGTGGGATCTCAAACTCTTAGTGTCATACATACTTAATGATATAATTACAACTAAAACTTTGATGCCCCAAATAGAGGCCTAAATGATTGAATTTGAACATTAAAACGGGGTTCATCGGGTTCCCCTAACAAAGGCCATATAGCTCTCTGAGTTAGCTTCGATTTGATATGTTACAGGTCTCGTGCTTCATCCGATGTCGAAAGTTAGGTCTTCTTTAATCAGCACTGCGCATCTCGACCATCCAATTTCAATTGTCACAATAATCTAGTCTCTTAGTCTGAGACTCATAAATCTCATGCCATTTAATCAATTGAATATGTGTTTCAATCATTTTTAGGCTCTGGTACATTATTCAAATGTTTAATGCAAGTTCCCGATCGAAAGTTTGAAGGTTCCAGCCAATCGGGTCGCGAAACGAGTCACCGGAGGGCCTATCTGAGCCACAGAGGTGCATATCAGGGTGCTGGGGTGCACGTTTTAGCTGCAGGGGTGCACGTCACAGCTGCAGAGGCGCACGTCGCTTCTGCAGAGGTGCACGCCCTTGTATAGAGGCACACGCCTCTATACATGCAAGGGAAGAGGCGCCAGTCAATAGGAAAGAGGCGCACGTGTGTGGGAGAGGCACCCAGAGGTGCACACCTCTGGGGAGATCAGACGCATGCCTGTATGCACAGGCGCACGCCTGTATGCATAGGCGCACGCCTCTGTAACCCAGAAATACAAAAACAGACTGAAAATTTACAAAAAATAGCTATAAATTCAAAATCTCAATACAAATCATATATACATCAACATGTAGCTCCAGATTACTCACAAAACATGCCTTAAGCAACTTAAAACATTCTAGATCTAAGAAAAACCATTTAAACAACATTTACTCAACATTTTCTTTCAAATTCAAAGAAAGAAAAAGGAGAAACAAAAGCTTGATCCACTCACAGTTTTCTCCCGCTGATTCCGCCAAATTCTTGCTTGATTTGGTCTTAGGGTTTCAAAGCACTCCTCTTTCTCTTCTTTCCCTTTTTCTTCTCTTATTTCTCTTCTTTTCTTCCTTCCTTTGCTTCTGCCGACTCTCCTTCTTTTCTTCCTTTTTCTTCTTCCTTCAACCATACTTTCTCCTGTTCAATTCTAACCACTCTCACTCTTACTCCTTTAGTTCTTATTCTTTTCTTTTCTTTCTTCCTCAATTCACTCACTTCCAATTGCTTCACTTTAGCCATTTCTTTTCCTTACAATTACATCCTTACTTCCTTTCAATTTCATCCTTAAACCTCATTTAATATAATCAAATTCTAATGCCTTATTATATTCTCATTTGTTCTCATCTCAAAACGATAAAATCTCTTATCAACTTCAATTCAATGCCACAAGTTTAATCTCTTTCAATTATCGGCTTTATTACGAAATAATCAAACTCCAAATCATTTATTCAAACTCTTGACAATTAACTCCAATCCTCATCATTTCTTAACTGAATTAATGACATTCTTAATTGCCATTAATAAACAGTAATCCGGTTCTAGGACACGGATGTTACATTAATATATACTAATATTATTAAAAATTACAAATATGTAAAATTAACTTTAGTTATAACTATCATGTTACTTTTAAATTAATTAATATATTAAAAGTTATTAATATTTTTTAAGTATAATATATCACTTATAGTGTTTGCAAATAGAATATTTATTCAACTTATATTATATTTATACAAAATAAAATATTATTTTTTAAAATATTTTTATACAATAAGTCATAGATTCTACAATGTAATATATGATAATATTATATCTATAATAAAATTAATTTAACATAATAAATTTAAAAATAATTAAATAACCAGTAAAACAAAAAACAAAAAACAAAAAACAAAAAACAAAAAAAAGCTTTAAAATAAATGAAAAAAAAGATGTCGTTTATAACAACCGGCTGCTATAAGTTATAAACAAATTTGATCATGTCACTTAATTGATATGGGCAAATTAAAGTTTGATAAGGAGGGTATAGGTACCTAGTACCTTAGAATTTTCCCCATCAGTGAAGCTATTGAGATATCCTTTCCTAAAAAGCTTTGTTGCAGTGCAAGATTTTGTTTTACTATTAATTACAACCATTGATTATTTTGGTGTATCAATACCTGTAAAATATATCAATAGATACAATTAAATGACAATTAATCTAATGGCTAATAGTTTTATTTGTACCGGTGTAAACATTTGCACAGTAGAATGACTCCTTACTATAAATCTTGTAAGTATTTTTTGGACAAATAGTCAATTTGGCCCTGAAATTGTATGAAAGAGTGTCAAATACACTAAATTTTAACTTTTTCAATAAATATATCCAAAATTTTGATTTTAAAGCCAAATAGATCTAAATTTTGATATAATCAAATGCTTTATAAATCACGCGCTTTTTATGGATTGGAGGTAAAGTGAGATAAAATATAATAATTTTTTAATTTTTAATTGTTAATTAAATTCAAAAACCTAAAATTATCATATTATAGCTGTCACTTTCCTTCTACTTCTTGAACCATCGCATCATCACCATCGCCGTTTGTACTTAAATAATCACCTTTCTTTAGCAATTCTACCATAGTTAAGAACATTAGCCATAACTACAACTTTAAGTTTTTTTTTTTTCCTCTCTATCATCAATTAAATAGTTATTATCATTCTTGTTTCATCTGTGTTATCATCAAGAGCTCATCTTTTTCTCCTCATCAAGAATATAATCTGAAGCCATTGACTTATTAGCAGAATCCTTCACACCATCATCAGTTTTTTTCACAAATTTCTTCTCTTTTGATTTTTTTATCTTTTTTTCTTTATCATGAAATTTTATTTTATTTTCTTTATAGATTGCACCCGTAATACTCAATTCCAACACACCACATTTTTATTCAATTTCTTCAAATACTAAGTTTGATAGATCTGTAATTGATATATTCAATAAAGCCCAAACATTATTTTCCCAAATTTTCCTTTCCAATTAATTAAACCCACTTTTAAGCTACTCTGTTAGATAAAATTACCTAGTAAAATTACCCACTTCAAATGCTTTACAATTCAATCACGCTAAAGACTTGAAGCTTTTGTTGAGTTAAAATTATGATTTTAAGGTGGGTGAGAAGTAACATTGCTTCAACATGTAGCTTTTATACGGTTTTGTATTTTGGTTCAGATAATATTATTAATTATGTTTATATTATGAATGTTCTCTGTATTTTTAAAATTGCAGTTTAGAGAATGTTGTATATATTTATATTCTTCAAATTTCTAAACTTGTTGGGTTTGACATTCTATTGTTGCTACATATTCTTTTGCAATAATTTTATTGGACTAAATAATTTGACATTCATTGTATATATATAGAAAAAGAAAAGGTGAAGTTGATATTGGTGGTAGTGGAGAGACAATGGTGGTGGTGGCTGAAGGTCAAAAGAGATATGATGGTGAAGAAGAAGTATAGTGATGGTAGGGGAATGAGGGTGGCGTAGTAGAGGTAGAAACTCTAAATATTGTAAAAAATGTATACAAATAATACCAATTATTAGTGAAAAATAAATAAAAATATTTTATTATTATAATGGAAAGTGAATTGCATGTGCCTTTATTGTTCAAAACTTTAATCTATTTAGCCTTAAAATTAATGTTTTGGACCTATTTGTTAAAAAAAAAGTTAAAATTCAGTCTATTTGACCATTCATACAAGTTCAGGAGGCAAATTGACACTGTAACACCTGTCCATTTTTATATGTATGTATAGCATTTTATGCATGTGAGATCATCGACTTTATTTAAGTTAAGATTGGGTATGAATTATAGAAAAGGACTAGATTGTAAAGATAGTAGGGACTTGATTGAAACAATCATAAGTTTAAGGACTCATTGGGAAGAATAGCATTTTATTAAGGATCTAGATAGATATTTGGTGATAAATATTACAAATTTTGGCTATATCTTCTTCTCCTCTCAACGTGGCCTTGCATTTTTATATAGGGAGCTTGTTAAAAAAAAGTGAAGTTGCACTCATTTCTTTCAAAGGAACTAGGGATTTGGTAGAGAGAGAGAGAGAGTGTGTGGATTTGGTTGAAGAATTGGGAGTTTATCCTGTAGATATTAACCTTTTAAGTTCAAGAACATCTCTTGGTAAGTTAATTGTGTTTTTGGTTGAGTTATAATGAGGTTTTAGGTAGTAAATTTCGTACTCTATTTTTACTGAAATTTTAACCTCTATATTTTAGCCATATCTTGAGCTATAGAGCTCGGATTTGAGCTTGGTTGGACTTTTAAGAAACTTCAGAGAGTCCTCTACAACTTTTATGTTTTAAGCTTAGACTGAATTTATTAATAGAAGGGTCAAATAAGGCCGAACATTTTAGTGCTCATTAGATACTTTGTTCTGGGCTGAATGGATTTTAAAATCCATAATAAATTCTTTAATTATCCAAATTGAGTAATTCCAATTAGAATTTGAAGGAGACACATAACCCTATCTTTGGTAGAAATTTGGAGGTTATTGGATTGTGTGTGTGTGTTTAAATTATGTTGAATTTAGAGTAATTAATTACACTTTGTATATATGGAATGAATTATAATGTTTACTTATTGGAAATTGGTATATATGATGTGTAGGAGTTGGAAGAGGTGAAGAAAGTCCTACTCAATAGGGGAGAGCTTTGCTTGAGAAGGAGTTGAAGCTTTTTGTAAGTAATTATTAATACAATGCTCACTTATATTACTTTTCTTATAACTATAATTGTTTAATTATGTTAATTGTGTATGTTGTTTTTTATGGCAAGAATGAGATATATAAGCATATAATGCTTATGATGAATCATGAAAAATGACACCTATATTATACAAGTCACATGATATGGCATGGATTATGATTTTCCCATATTGTTGGAAATGAAATGATTATTGACTTGTGATGGGAAAATACATAAGTATATTGATTGTGAGATATGTGAGGAAAATGTGTGTGTGTGGAGATTGAGCTCCACGATCTGAGACTGAGCTGGGCAGAGAGTCTCAGAAATGGTCACGGATATATAAAAGCAAAAATATGTCAAAAAGAAAAAGTGAGCTTTGTGTGAAATGTGTGAGACGGGTGATGATAGCTCCGACCGGGTATTAATAATCATAATCATGCATTGTGCATTATGTATGTATATTAAGTATGGAATGATGTATTATTATGAAAGTGATGAATTGAGAAATGTGATGATTAATAGAGTGTAAATATTGAGTTGTGAACACCCATTTATTTATGCTAACACTTATTGGAATGCTAATAATGTAAATTGGAATTATGAACTTGTGTTGAATTGTTGTTAATTGAAGAAATATGCTTTTAGTTTGAGAAAACAGGCGGAGACACGGGCGTGTCCCGAGCTATGTGTGAGGACACGGTTTGTTTTGAGTTAGAACATGGCCATGTACCATATGTAAATTTTAACCTAAGAGTTACACAGTCTAGTACACGAGCCTATACATGGCCATGTATCAATTTGTAAAATTGGGTATTTTGGATCGAGAGCTACACGGGATGGTACACGGGCGTGTTCAAGGTCGTATACCATTTCGAGAAAAATGTGAATTTTATACCGAGAGCTACACCATGTATATGGCTGTGTATAAATGTTGCAATTTGACTGAGATATACACAGATGTGTTCTTAGCCGTGTGTGACATTGTGTTTAAGACCGAGGTGAACACGAGTTGGAACACGGACGTGTTCCAGACCGTGTAGCCTAAATTTCAGTGTTTTTATTTAAATTAGATTAATTAGTTCTTGAGAAGTTTTATTTGTTGCATGTATTATCAATTGCTTATTGAGTCGCAAACTCATTCCTTTACAATTGTGGTTTTCAGGAGAGATAGCCTAGCTTAAGACGCACTTTTGATAGGAGCTTGAAGCTTGGTTAGTTGTGAGCTCAGGTGGGACGACAGTGTGCTTGATGATCGACATCTCCATCCGCATGAGCATTTACATTTTGGGCATTTAGAAATTTTGTAATATGTTTATGTTTGTTTTTAAATATCTATGTAAATCTTATGTATATTGTATATACTAGTACTTTTTATATATAAAATATCTTTTCATTTAAAAATTTTCTTATTCATGATATTGGTTCTAATTGTGAACATTATAGGAACGTTTGTATGTGGCATTTGAGGATTAGGGTGCTACAGACACTTTGTCTAATATTTATAGGTTGACACTCTCTTAGGAGCTAAATCAGTTATTGGTCATAAAAACCCAGTGTTGCAAGGATTTTAACTATAAAGTTAATGCAACCAAGTCATTGAAGCAAAAACTAGCTTCTTGTCCATGGATGAGAGTTTACCTATTAACAGGGAAAAAAAATAGGAGAGCTCAAGAGTTAAAAAAAGTAAAACTGAGCAAGAAACATTAGCTCTTGGAATTCCTATCAGCTATTGCTAGAGAAAATTCAGAAATTATAAAAGGGCATGAAAGTAATTTCTTAGGATTTGGTAGAGAGAATGATGTCAATAGAGAAAGTAATTATGGCTCTTTGGTGGCGTGGCACAAGTTATCATTTCCTTACATCCACTAATATTTCAAAAATTCTAGAATCACCCTTATTTATTTGTGATGGTCGTCCTTAGAAAATGGACCCGAGACACGAGCACAGGCTGTAATATTACTAATGAAAGGGCAACAAAGAGGAAAATGTTGGATTTATTAAGTGCAAATAGCAGTACTTTAAGTTCTTTAGGCCATAGTTCTAACTCCCAGAATTGCACTAGGCCAAGTCTAAGATTTGGTGAATTAAGCCCAATCTTGGACTCTTACCCCGTTAGGTTTTAAAACCCAATTACATCAGTTGTATTTTTTGCTTTATTTTGTCTTATAGTTTTAGAGTGCTTTTTACCCATGAGATTTTTAAAAAATAAATCAAAAATAGAAAAAAATTTCAAAAATACGATTGACTTTTTTTCTTTTCAAAACTAATTTTTCCGTAAAAAATTATTTTAAAAATATGGTGTACGGGAAAAAAATTTCAAAAATATGTTATTTTTCAAATACAAAAGTAAAAAAGTGAGAAACCAATACAAATCTCAAATTAAGAATCCAAATGAAAAATAACTACAAGTTACCTATCTTATCCACATCACTACTATCAAATCTTAATAACATATAATCTCTAATACCTTTAAAGAAACCAAAAACAAGATAATCTATAACATATTTATTTCACTTTTAAAATTTTAACTAACTCATCTACTTTCACTTTTAAAAATTTTAACTAACTCATCTACTCAAAATTTTGTAATATTTAAAGAAATAAAATAATAAAAAATAGAATCATAAAAAAAAATTTAAAATAACCAAAAAATACCAGACAATAATAAAAAAAATTAGAAAATAACCAAAAAACAATATGAGAACAACCAATTCGAATAGTTCTATTTGCCTCTGTTTTATACTTTGTAAGTTTTACAAAGTATAAAACAGGATCACCACATTTTAGGTTTCATTGAATTGATTTATTTAAAAAATCATATATTTTACTTTTAAAAATTTTAACTTACTCATTTTACTAAAATAATTGTAATATTTAAATAAATAAAATAATTAAAAAACATCAAAACAACCTTCACTAACTGAAAAATAATAAATAACATCAAAACAACTTCACATAACCTCAAAACAACCATAAAATAATATGAGAACAACCAATAAAAAATTTATAATATTTAAAGAAATAAAATAATTAAAAAACGTCAAAACAACTTTAAAACAACATGAAAAATAACTTTCAGCAACTAAAAAATAATAAATAATGTCAAAACAATTTCACATAATTTCAAAACAACCATAAAACAATAAAAAAAATTACCAGAAAACAATATAAGAACAACCAAAAAAATTGTAATATTTAAATAAATAAAATAATTAAAAAACATCAAAAGAACCTTAAAATAACCGGAAAATAACTTTCAGTAAACAACACACAATTTCAAAACAACTCTTCAGATATTTTTCAAATTAAATCAATAAAAACAGAAACAACAATCAAAACAAAATAAAGAAGAAGATGAAAAATAAGAGAACCCGATAATCACCCAATTATATAAAATCAAAAAAAATGAAATTTAACAAAAAAAAAATGATTCATCAAATCAATAAAAACTAATAAATTGGTAAAAATTTATCAATACTCATAACACCAAAAATATAAAATACAAAAATAAAATTAGAAAAAAAAAAGAAGAAGAAGAAGAACAAATATCTCGTTCGAGTATTATTTGTTGTTAGTGACGTTAATTTTACAAATCCTATTATGGTTAGTGATGCGTTTGCAAGAAAGATGAAGAAATTGATAGATTTTGGAAAAAAAAAGTATGAAAATAAGAAGAGGAAAAGAATAAACCGTGAAAATGAAAGAAAAAATAATATTATATATATATGAAAACACGGTAGTTGAGTTTTGGGGGAAAAAAAAACCACCATATTTTCAAAAAATTTTATTTGACTTAGGGTATTTATAATATTTTACCTTTACCCATGTATTATAAGAGTCTTTAAATGACTTGGTATTATTCTTTGGGCTTCTCTGATCCGTGTACTTTTAGCCTTTGAGCTTTTAGTGAAATTAAAATTTTTAGCTGATAAAAAAAATCTCATTTGAAACTCCTAAAATTTTAATTTTAATTCCACTAAAATCTTTCTTTTTTTATTTTTTTATTTTTTGAGGTTAAGGCCTTACCAAAGAATCAGTATATGGGTATACGTTAGCACAGTAGAGTTTTAGTAAGACTAAAATTAAAATTTTAATAGTTTTAAATAAAAAATTAAATGTTTAGAATAATAATGGGTGCAAATCTATATATAAATGTTGAGACCCTACAATTAGGAGTGTGCAAAAAAAACCAAAAAATCGAATCGAACCACTTCGATTTTTAGAAATAAAATATTAATTCGGTTTAAACCGAACTGAAATAAGTTCGGTTCAGTTTTTAGAGTAAAAAATATATAATAAACCGAACCGAACTGAATTCTTTGTATATTTAAAATTTTGTATATATTTATAAGTCGGTTTGATTGTTTTAGTACTAATATTTTAAATTTTATTAATAATTTTAGTTTCTAAATATATAAAACTCTTAATAAAATTATTTACTACTAAAAAAATTCTAACAAAACGTATTTAAATATATTTTAGAGAATCGGTTCATTTGATTTTTTAAAAAATTAATAAATAAAATAAATATAAAAAATTAACATTAATATATCTTATAAATCTTGTTAGAATATTGTAAAATTACATAAATAAAATAACTTTAAAAATAAAAAGTGAAAAGAAAATAAAAAAGAAAAAATAACAAACAGAAAAAGTTTAGTTCGGTTCAATTCGGTTTTAGAAATTTTTATACCGAATCGAACCGATATAAGTTCAATTTAATTCGGTTTTAGGCATTTTTGAACCGAACCGACTTCTGCACACCCCTACCTACAATTTCTCTTATTCAGTATTTTATTATTTTAGGTGATGTGTCAAATTTTAAAAAATGTACAATATTTTTAAATAAAATATTAAAAATCTTTTTAAAACTACATTAAAAATCCTATTATATTTTATTATAACATTGGTATATATATCCTCAATACTAAATAGTAACCTAATAATACTCAAATTCGTATTTCTAACTCAAATACTAACTAAATAAAATTATTATAATAATTTTTGAAGTTTATACTATTATAAATAATTTGATTAATTTATAATTTTTAAAAATTATTTATTTAATTATTTTAAAATATGTATATGTGTTATATAATATACACTCATGACTTAATCTGTTTAAGTTTTGGATTGGGTGTAAAAGACTCCTATTAGAAGTCTAGTTCCTATTCTTTTGTAGAGTATATATATTTTATATTTACGTAACATAATATAACCTAACCCAAGAACTAACGTAGAAAAAGAAAAATACTCTGCGTATTTTTTCTCTCTCTACACCAAAATACTCTGTGTATTTTCTCCCATTCTAGATCATTCTATTGATATTTAGATTGTGAAGACTTTGCGCTCCGAACAACATATTTACCACGGTTTCTACTGCAGGAGAAAATGGTCAGTAAACTATATCTCTTTGTAATTTATTATTCCTCTCTCTTTTTCTTTCATTGGTATCAGAGCAGGTCTTTTTGATTTAGTATCATTGGCATGATATCGTTGTATATTAAATTGAAAAGCATGATTTTTGCCTTTTGGTTAATACACTACACTTTATGGAAATCTGTGTTATTTTGTCCTGTAGTGCAAATATATATTTTAATTTTTAATTTTATGTGCAAAATTGATATCACTATTAAGGAAGGGGTATTTGTAAGTTTTGACCTTACCAATGAGACGAGGATACCCGAAAACCCCCTACCGAAAAAAGTCCGGACACCTGATTCGACCGAGAAGGCGGCGCGTGGCTTGCACGCGCCACCTTCGGTGAGTGGAGCAAAGGCTCCACTCACGCGTCAGTGCGACACGTGGCGCGAGCTGATTGGGTTGCTCGTGCCACGCTGTCCAATGGGCTTCTGCCACGTGACAGATGACGTGCCTGCCATGTCAGCAAATTTCACCAATCGGGGAGTGACACGTGGCAGCCACGTCAGCAATGGAGTGACACGTGGCCGCCGTGTCAGCACTTAGGACCAATAGCATGTCGACACGTGGCACGACGTAGACCAATCACAATGTGACACGTGGCATCAATATAAAATAAAAAAAAGGGCCTCGGCGCGTGACGCGTATAAGGGCGCGTCCGGCCTGTACAAAACTCCATTTTTATCCCTATTTTTTTCAGCATGCATATTTTAATTTTTCAGATTTTGTGGTATAATTATTGTAAATTTTTTAGTATACAAAAAATAAATTTAAATTGTTTTTCTCTTGTTGTAATAAATATTTAATTATTTAAATATTGTTTAAAAATTATTTTATGTCTTCAATAAAATAATTTGTGAAAATTAGAATTTTAAAAATGCATTTTTGAAATTATTTTTATTTATTGTCTCCATGCATAATGATATTAATTGAAAATAAGTTTTCAATTAACCTTAGATTATTACTTTGTGTGATAAACTAAATTTTTTTTTTTGTATTGTGTATAGAAAATGAGTCATTATGCCTGTACCCGCAGTGACTAGGACTGAATCTCATATGCGAATAATCCGTCATCTTAGAAAAGAGATTCGTAAGATGAGGATGGAGACTGTAAGGCGTTATGATGATATTAATGCATTAATTGAACATATTGTACATGTCCATGGAAAGATGCGAAAGTGCGTTTTGCGTGGTGGTTACTCTCGAGGACGTGACCTCGATGGTCTTATGTCTGATATGATAGAGTCCCTTAATCTTAGGGATTATAGGCAAATTTTGCATCAACAATGGGTTGATCATAGCTATTATGATGCTATAAGAGCATTCGTGAAAATCATATCAAGACGAGGAGTGATGAGAATAGTTCTTCCTCCTAAGAACATGGTCATAAGGAGTGGATGAATTGTGAAGCATCCACAATACAGAAAAGAAATCATGTATTCTGTCCCTTATGAACTCAAGTATAGACTAATGGAGTCTTACCCCTTATTGGGCATTTATCTACCTAATGCAACAGTTCCTTAAATAGTTTTAGTAACTATTATTTTAGTGATATTATTTGATGTTTAGTACATCATTATTTTGTTATGATTGTTGGATTTGGATGTTTATTTATGGTTTTGGTTTCTTTTACAATTTCTTAATAAAATATTTGAGAACATGCTATAAATAAATGCAATTTCTTATTTTGCTTATTTAATTGCGTTTATTTGCAATATTTGAATGTGTTTATATATTGCATGATCTGAAATTGTTATGCAAAGAACCAATTGTATGATCATAAAACTTTAGAGTTAGAGAACTTAAAAGTTTGATCCGATAATCTTTACTAATATGCATAAACTTTTAACTAGTAATATCAAACATTAGAACTTGGATGGTAATTGGAAACATAGT
>CATIWO010238554.1:0-18988 GCA_949673435.1 Macaranga tanarius | reverse complement strand
AAAAAAAAACTAATAAAACAAAATCCCTCCCTTTTCATTTGTATCAAAAATCATCGCCCTAATTCCCAAATCAGTATGAGGAAAGAGTTTCAAAAGCATTCAATCTAAAGAAGGTTGCGGATAGTAATCGAAAATCCTTCTGTGATCTTCTGATTTGAGATCATTGGTAAAATGAAGTCGAGTTCAGGCAGCGAGGCAGGGGCTAGTACTTCCTCTTCGATCAGCAACAATGAACCGCGGCGGTTTCCTCTGGCAGCTCAGCCGAAAATTATGAGAGCTGTCGATAAAGATGATCAATACGCTTCTTTTGTTTACAATGGTTATCGCCATTTCTACTGAAGCTAGCACGTGACATAATTGCATCTGGTAAAGGTCCGAATAAAGCATTAGATTATGCAATTAGAGCATCAAAATCTTTTGAGTAGCGATGTGCTATTGAAGGAGAGCCAAGTTTGGATCTTGTTATGAGCTTACATGTTTTAGCTGCTATTTATTGTAGTATAGGAAGGTTTACTGAGGCTGTACTTGTTCTTGAAAGGACTATCACTGTGCCTGATTTGAGTAGAGGAATGGATCATGCACTTGCTGCGTTTTCTGGGTATATGCAGCTGGGTGATACTTATTCAATGCTTGGTGAGGTTGATAAATCAATTAGGAGTTATGAGGATGGACTTAAGATTCAGATTGATGCCTTGGGTGAGACTGATCCTAGAGTTAGAGAGACTTGCAAGTAGCATGTAAAGTTTTTGAATTTTTATGTGTTTGAGCATTTGTTGTGTGATTTGGATTTTTGGGTATTTGGTATTTCAGGATATTTTGTTGTGATTTGAGTTATTTTTGGTAAAATTTATCCTAAAGTTTACTGCTTTAGCCGTTATAGTTGCTATTTTTAAGATTTGTTCTGTTCTCTTATTTTGGCTATTTATATTGCGTATTAGAGTGAGTTGGTCGCTTTGTTAGATCATTGAGTGATGGTGTGATATTCAGTATATTCAAATCAGTCAATTGTATTGAGAGAAATGAAGTTATTATTTTCCAAAAATTTGATTACTTTGAACTCTGATTTGTTTGCATTTTATATTTTGTTTCGTGGTGTTGCAATTTTTAGGTTTATGGACCACATGTCCTTCCCCCAACACCAGCGAGGCGTGCTCTGTTCATTTTATTTCAGACTGTTGTTCCTTACATAGCTGAAAGAATTAGCTGAAGAGTTGCATCACATGGTATCACGCTTGCGGATTCTGTGCCTGATGAATCCTACACTAGCAATGGCATTTCTTGATTTGAGATCTTCTAATGAAAAAAAAAAAGAGCAAGCACAAAGCTTTTGTAAAAAAAAAAAAGCGCAAGAAGGAAGCTTTTGTGAAAAAAAAAAAACAGAGCATGAAGAAGAAATATTAAGAGGAAGAAGCCATATAACAAGAGGTAGAAGATGGTAAATAATAAAGAGGAAGGAGAAGACGTTGAAACTAAAAAAATATATATATATTTAAATTCATTTAAATACATTATTATTTCCACATGGGCTTGTTATTTCTTATTGACGCGCTCCACATTGATTGATCCCACGCGAGTTGCCACATCTGCAGGGAGGTGTTTAAAAATGACGTTATATGTGGCAAACTTGGAAGTTCAGGTGGCAAACTTGGAAGTTCAGGTGGTAAAATGACAAATCGTGGCAAATTCAGGTATCTACAGATGTATTAAGCCAAAATTTTTGTCTATATATATATTTCAAAAGAAGAAAAGCTAATCTTTCATAAATATTCACATTAAAACGGTGTCAATTTATCAGGATTCATTGTCAATTAGATACATCTCAAACAATAGATGCAAAAATTCAACAGAGATATGTCAACAAGAACGTTGCTCAATTGAGTAGCTCTATCTTACCGATGCATTGATTAATTAATTACAAATTTTCTTATTCACATAACGTCTAACTTTATCATTCCAATAAGGTGTATAAATACACTTATCTATCCAAGCTTTCGTTTCTACTAAAAGAACTCGTTTTTTTTTTTTTTTTTTTTTTTTTAAATATTGTAAAGAAAGTTTCCGCTATTTCTTGTCAGAGCCAATTCTATAGTAATTGTGACGGTAGTAATATGATTATGGTGTAACATACAATTTTCTCTTGAGGCAACGCTCGGCTAATCACAAAGTGTGAATATAGAAGTGAAAATATTTTATGATTGCAGTAAAAATGGAGTTGGATTCTTGTTTTTGGCACCTCGACCATTCTTCAGTAGTACTAATTTTATAAACTCATAAAAGCCATTGCGAATGATGCGGGCTTCTATCTTTTGTGTGGTCTTGAACATACCATAAATGAGGTAGCTGATGTGTCGTATCGGCTAAACTTGTGGTTCTTGCCCCACACTCCACGAGTCATTGTATTCTTATATACGATGTTTAATGCCTTAGCCATCTACCAGATATCTGGCAAGGGTTCAATAATATTCTTTTGCCATCTGTATTTTGAATTAAAGGGTCCCTAATTATAGTGTAGTCGACCTTAGTGACTTCAAGAAATGGACATCTTTGATCCATATATGTATGTTCCATCCTGCTCCTCCCCATCAACTTAATAGAAAAGCGAGACCTTTGTACTTACTTATCTGGGTAGGCCAACCCCATGTCAATTTCAACTTAATTGGCATATCCTTTATGGATTACTTTTGAATTTTTCAACTTGCCTTTGCGTCTTCTTTAAACTCAGAATTAAGGGCAAAAAAAGTTCAAAAATGAAAGCCCTTGTGCTGTGCCTTGTGCCTTGATACATCGGAAGTATTTAGAGAACTAATTTTGAATTTTTTAAATAATATAATAAAAGTTACAAAAAGGTTAATTTCAGTTAAAAAAAATGGTTAGTTTTAGATATATGGTGTGTCAATTTAGCCTTTTATTCAAGTCAAATTAAAAGAAATAAAAAATAAAAGACTGAATTAAGGACTTGGATGATATATTTTTCATTTTTATTTAATTTATGGGTCAGAAGAAAAGATTTATAGCTTGAAATATTTTTATGTAATTGTAAATTAGTCAATCTCGAATTAGCTGAGACTTCCATAGCTACCAAATATTAGAGACATTTATACTTAAAAACATTTTAATGTAATTTCTATTTGTTGATTATCTTAGTAGCAATGCCTCTACTACTTATATAAGCCTCTCATTTTCATTCTGATAGGACAATGAAAGAAAATTTGTAGATGTCATAAATCAAGTAATTTTCTTATACTTGAAGATTGCTTGTAGTCTTTAGTCTACAATGTCATATCATGTTTCTATCAAACTTTATAATGTCACATATTTGTATTTGCGCCTCCAAATATTTCATGGTGTGCAATTTACTCTCTACCATAACCAACCAGCTGGTGCAAATTATCCTTTATTGGAAGTGCTTCTTAGTTCTAACTTATAACCCTAATCTGTTATAGGAAAAATAAAACGGTTTGATTAATTTGAGCCATAAAATTAGCAAAAAAAAAAAAAAAGGAGGGTATAATCTTCCTAAAAAGGATTTTATATATTTTTAGTTTTTAATATAAGACAATCTTGAATTTTTTAACACCACTTAATATTTTCTTTACATAAATTATTAGTATTCAGAATTTATTGAATTCTAATTAATTCAATTTGATCCAGCATAATCATAAAATGATAAAAATTTTCCAACAACTAATTTAATGCGATTGTGTATATTACAACTCAAATTTAATGCGATTGTATATATTACAACTCAAATTATATTTTAGAAAGAATTTGAAATGTGTAGCTTATGAACGTCAATATCCCATATATTTACATAAAACAGTAACTGCGAAAAAATTTATAAAAATTTAGTTTTTTAATTTTACTTAAGTAATATTTATTATTTATCTACATATTCATAATTAAAATTTATTATAGATTACTTAGTATAATAAATAATACAGTAACAAACATTCTTTTAATTATTCTGTAACATAGACATTTTTGAATAAAAAAATAATTATCTGATGTAAATATGTAAAACAATCTAAAAGAAATTATATAAATATCAATTCTGTTTATTGTAGCTCCTAGATGTAATGTGTATTACATGTAACTTGTCATCGATATTATTCAAATTTTGTTTATATTATTGAATATACAATGATTTAATTAAATTAATACTATCACATTAATTTTAAAATGAAAATTCAAAATAATTATATTTTTTTTGATAAAAATACTAATCATGTGAAAAGCATATGATATAAATAATTGAGAAAAATAATAGGATAAAAATTATTAGATATGTTAATAAAATAAATTTAAAAATGAAAAAAGATATTGTTTGAAATTGTTGTTTAGTCATGTGAGGAGATAAAATAATTTAAAAATTTACATATAACATGAATTATTAAAACTAAAAAAAAATTACTCGACTACAATCAGATTCTATCATAATTCATGAGAAAAATACATTATTTTAAAATTCAAAAATTTTAAAAATTATTTGTATAAAGTTATATTTAGTTAATATAAATTAGATAGTATAATAAAATTTTATACATTTTATGAATTTATATAGATAATTGAAATTAATTTTAATAATAAACTTATTTATAATAATTCATGAGCTTATGTTTAATAAACTAATTTATATAAAAATAAGTGCAAAAAACTTCATAAACAGTTGCTAGAGGGACAGGTCAACTTCCAACAAAAGATGTTGTTTGCAAGATGAGCCCATCATATGTTTTTCTTCTCATCCATTAACATGTAAATGAGCCCATCTTCTATTTTACTCATTGAAATTAAGAGTCTACTCCCAAATAATAATTAGTTATTTAAGCAATGAATAAAGGGCAATATTTTTGAATCAAAAATCAAAATTCTCATTTGTAGGAAATTAATGTGTATATCTTAAACTACAAAATTAAAACAAGAGCAATCAAAAAGTAATGAAAAGTAAATTTGTTTTAAGAAATAAAAATTTTTATTTTATTGAAAGATTCCAATTAAATTGGTAGAGTATTAATTTTTATTTTTCAAACAGGAGTCTAACCTTTATCAAAGGTATTTTATAACGTGGAATAAAATTGTCTTTTGACAAGCGCTCAATGAATCATAAGTACATATTTAGAAGATAGTGATTATAAGATCTCTTGCTATAGAAACAACAAAATTTTTAATTTTTTATATAATGAAAGTCCAATCAATACATAATCTATTTTTATTATAAAAAATGATAAAATTATAATTTTTATCAAGTGGAGATTTAATGAGCTCAACTGCATACTAAATACAATTATTTTTATTTTTATCATAAAATAACAAATCTTAATAATATTCAAAAATAATAAATGTAAAATCTAATTTTTATCCAAAAATTAAAATGTTAACCAGAATAATTTAAAATTTTTTTTCTACGCAACAATCAGGAAGATTAAAAAAAAAACACGCACACACAAACTAAAAAACTCGGAGCTGGCTATTTTTTTCGAATTATATAAAGAATTTTTTTCCTAAGTTATTAATTTTTTTTTCAAATTATACAAAGCACATACACACAAGGGTTTGAGACAAAACACACTCATTCACAAAAACATTGCAATTTTATAAAAGCATACTAATTCATATAGTTCTCATATATGTACACTTCACAACTGATGTAAAATCTTAAAGAATCGGTCCACTTTTAAGTTCCCATTAATGAAAGACACCACACCCATCAATATCATGTATTATATTTTATTTTAGGCCATTGTGGACTGGATTTTCTTAATTTAAAAATCTTCACAAATAGAAATAGAAAAAAATTGAAAAAGTTATCTCTATTTTAAAAAGTACATGTATCCTATGATTTAAAATGTTTTATTATTATTAAGAATTTATAATTTTTTATTATTTTAGCACTCAATAATTTTATTTTGGTACCATTTAAATAATAAAATTTAACATAATAATAATAATAGTAATTTTATCTATCTAATGATAAGAAAATTATATTTCAATTTTGATAAACTTTTCATAACTTTAACTTAGTGTCATTGTTCATAGTGATCATTTTTTGTAAAGAAAAATCAGAAAGAAAAATACTCATTTACATTTCTTTTATTATTACAATCTCAAATTATTATAAATAGATTTATTTTTTATTTTTTCATTAAATGTAAAATTTTAAATTTTTTGATATTTCAGAAGAATAAAATTACAAAAGCTAGAAATTGCATGTCTCATAATAATAAAAAATAAAAAATTACAGAATATAAATAAATCGTAAAAAATATAAATCTTGATAATAAAATAATAAAATTGCAAAATACATACATTTCTTTTGTTGAGGAAAAAAAAATACAAAATAAGTTGGGGGCCTAATCCAACGGCAGAAAATATGGGATAAAAAAAAGAGAAGAAATTCTACGTAGCCGTAGGGGATTGGGTGGAAATAAATCGGCTGAATCGGCTGGAGCCATATGGGCAGTAGTGACTACTGACTAGTGAGTGGATAAGAGAAAGAGTTGAACCCTATGACCCGAACAGAAACAATGGACACAGAAATCAAGGGGCTGAGATGCTTTTAGGGATCTGTGCACTCTGCACAACAATCACAAAAAATCATTTCTTATTTATATATTTATTTTTTGAACCACTGAAACTGCCCTATATCGAAAGACAAACTATTCTATACGCTATAGTACATATTTTATTTTATTCTTATTTTATTTGTAATGCAACAGGGGGCTTGAAAGCTGCCTTCTTCTTACACTATTATCATCCAACATATATATACACAATGAGCCCAATAAAGTAGCTCCATTCGATTAATTTTTAAGTTAATTTTGAATATTTGTGAGCCGTTTGGACTCACTTATACCTCCAATGACATTCTCTATACTGTTATACTCGTTCTTATGGAGATGGTTGCCTACTCTTAGTGCGTTTTAGTTCATAATTTGAGTTAGCACTAACATTAAAAATGAAATTAATAGAACAAATTTTGATAAATTATTTGTAATCCATTTGATTTAACTTTTATAAAAAATATAAATTCACTTTTTATAAGTGTAAAGGAATGGTTTCAATTTCCATTAATTAAAGAATTATATTCCAATTTTGATGTAAATTTTAATGACCCAAATGCTATAAATCGAAATCCCATCTTTATTTTTGGTCAACTAAACTCTTAGTTTAAATTGGGTTACAAGATCTTTTGCTTCTCACACCATACTGAATAATCTTAATATTCCTATATCCCTAACCTAATGCTTTTGTATTTTTCTGTAGACTATTAAAGGAACAATTAACATAACAGAAGTAGTCGATTCAAAGAGATATAACTCTTATGATTTTTAAATTTATGGTTGATTGTTATATAAATTAGTAGTGAGAACGATATCGTAATAATTTATCAATTGTATTAGCAAACTAAATCCGTGGGCGAGACTCAATTTGGGTAAAAATAAATCAAGTCAGAATCTTTTCTTTTTACAATGAAAAATAAAATGTTGGTTGATTTGAGTAACAAAGAAATTAAATTTTTTAATAAAATTTTGAATTTAAATTTTGTGTATTAGAAGAATAGATGCTACAAAAATTTTGTCTTTTTACAAAATTCACTTAAATTTAATCTGATAATTAATCATAATTTTTATAATTACTGCATATCAAAAATAATTATTAAAAAAAAAACTTCAAATTTGAAAAGTTTAAAACCCTATATATCTTTTCCAAAAACTATACTAGGTACATATGTACAATTTTTTGTGTGGAGATGTATACACTTTTTGGATTCACATTTTGTTTGTGCATAAATATACATTATATTAAGATATATACATACGCCACATGATGTCTAACTCAAGTGGCAATAACCTTTACTCTTGGGTGAGAGAGGTTTTGAGTTCAATTTCTCTCCCCAAACTAGATATGTGAAATTTCACTTTAGTAGTGACTCACACAACTAACTGCTAATTGTTCCTCTTTTCGTCCCGATAATACTGTATCTCATATCAACTCTGAAACATGGACCTTTTCTAAAAAAAAAAAAAAGAAAACAAAAAAGTTAACATATACACATACATTCAAGCGTGTGGGGGTGGGAATGATGGGAAACGAGCAACCGAGTCCAAAGGAGCTAAGCCTTGAAGAAAAGGATAGAGAAAAGTTAAAGTTGTATTTGGTTGAATCCAAAGGCCAATCCTCTTAAAACTTTCACTGTCTTTTTCATCTATAAATGTTCTTTTTAAATTGAAGTGATGTGACCTGATGATACGTTGGGTGGTGGGGGCTCTACCCTTTCACAAACCATGTGACCCCTTAATCTTTTATTTATTTATTTTTACTTTGTTTTTTTGCCCTCTTAAATTTGAAACTACTATTTTGTTTTTTTTTTTTTTTAAAAAAAAAAATCTGTTTATCTCTGTTACTTGATAAGAGGGTTGTCTTTAGTTCTCATGCATGGTGTGATATGAGGGTCTTCTTATGCAAGAAAATATTGCTTCCCACCGCAGAAGACTACACACCTCTTTCCACTCTCCCAATTGGCTACATTTTCTCCTTCTCAAATCATTAATAGATTGCCCATTTGGGTTTCATTTAGCTTTACTCTCATCATGCTTATATATGTAGAGATACCATTACAAGTTACAACATCATTGATTGTTAGATTAGGTGAGTAAGTTTTGCTTGAAAAGGTTGCTCCTCTTTCCTTGTTGAAAAATTTTCCAATAAATTAAATTTACTTTTACTTATCTATATTCAAATATTGACCAATCATATGTCTGTCTGATAAAATAAATAAATTATTAAAATAACTATTAATATAGGTTTTTAAATCCTTTCGATTTAAACTCCAAAGTAATCATAGTTTTTGCGGCTGATAGGTACTTGTAATTCTAAATGTAAAAAAAAAAAGAAAATAAATTTTTTTTATTAAAAAACAAAAGTTGTTTTGTTAATTAAGAATTTATTGTGCTTCTAATAGGAGAAAAAAGAAAATTCTAAAATTCAGTGAATTATCTGATGAAAATCTGTGTGGTAGAGTTTTGGACGTTAACACCTAGTGGGTAGGGGCTACCAGAAAATGCAAGCACATTGGTGACCTGCCACTGCCAGTGGTGGCCCAAGACAAGAGCAAAAGGTTGTCAACAATCGCTTTCAAGTGGGCCCAATTGTCCGGATTTATTGGGATTGAAGGAGCTACTTGGCCCCACCCACGCTGTGTATTCTCTTATGTAGGCCCCAGGAATCCTCAACTTCCTCTCAATTTTTGTCATCTTCTTCAACTTCACAACCTTACTCACCGTAGTTTAACCTTTATTTTGCAGTAACTTCTGCATTTTCACTTCGCAGTAATTTATTCCACTTATTTTTGCCTCCACGGTCCTATAGAAGTTAAATAAATTTGTTTATTACTTCAGAGTGTTTAATAGCACAACTTAATACTGAAAATTAATATATTTAATATTTAATTATTTTAAATTGGTTTGATAATTCAAAATAGGCCTAACTTAAATTATTTAATTAAGTTAAAAAATACTTAAAATAATAAGTTAAAACTTTTAACTTAAAATATCTACTAAACACATTAAGTTATTAGGTTTTAAATTTTTTTTATTAGATTGACTATTTTATTCTTATTATTTAAAAATTATTATTTACTTGTCAATATCACAAGATTAAATAGGTAAAATTGATCACTTTTATGATTTTCAATACTTATAGTTATCAGATAGATTTATTTAATTCAGTACTTAAAAAATTCAGTATTTATTATATTCAACATTCAACAATTAATTTTCAGTTTTATCAAATACCACCTTCGTATTGGAATAGTTATTTAGTGTTGTGGTTAATATATAAATATATAGAAAAATGAAATCATCTAATATTGATGAATTTTTATTCAAAACTATTCACAAGTTTTGCAAGTCGAATTTTACATAATTTGAACTCAATTCATTTATTAAAAAAATTTCAATATATGAAAATCGAAAGAATAAAAAAAATTACATGACCGCCAAATATATAATTTAACTCTTATATTTTATTCAAATAACTCTAGAATTTCAATTTTATATAATTTTTATAAATAAATTATTTTTCTTTTGTATGGTATAAGCAACTAAAATGTGTATGCTTTTTTGAAGGAAAAATGTGTATTTTTTTTAAGTTGTGTCTCTTTTACAATTAATTAAAATTTAATTATTTGATTATTACAATAGATTATTTGATTGTAGAAGAAATACAGCAAAAAATAACACACCCTTTAGGTGCTTGCACCAAATAAAAGAAAATTAATTTATTCACATATATAATTTTCTATAGAAAAAGATGAAATTTGCATTTAAATTGAAATAAACTTTGATGAAAAAATAATATAAATAATAGTAAAATCAAGAAAAATTAAAATAAAATCTTACTCAAATTGTGAAATTTCTTGTTGATGTCCTCCAATCATGTTAATATAACTCTTTTGATTTATAACTCGATAATCCATACGCTTTACTTAATGTTTTGATAAGCTGTAAATTGATTTTTTTGATTTTTAAATAAGTCCAATTATAATAATATCAACAGAATTTTTACAATAGTGGGATAATCAAAATCCATAAATAATAACCATAAAAAACACAAAAAGTATTAAGAACTCCATTGTAACATCCTGCTCTAGATTTCCCTAAGTTCTAGATAGAGTTATAGACTTATTTGTTATAAAAATAAGTTATGAGGCTTGTTTAGTGCTTAAGGATAGGGGTGTGCAAAAGTCGGTTCGGTTTGGTTTAAAAATGCCTAAAATCAATTGAACCGAACCTATATCGGTTCAGTGTAAAAAATTCCTAAAACCGAATTGAACCGAACCAAACTTTTTTGGTTCGGTTATTTTTTCTTTTCACATTTTATTTTTAAAATTATTTTATTTATATAATTTTACAATATTCTAATAAGATTTATAAGATATACTAATGTTAATTTTTTATATTTATTTTATTTATTAACTTTTTTAAAAAATCAAATGAACCGATTCTCTAAAATATATTTAAATACGTTTTGTTAGAATTTTTTTGGTAGTAAATAATTTTATTAAGAGTTTTATATATTTAGAAACTAAAATTATTAATAAAATTTAAAATATTAATACTAAACCAATCAAACCGACCTATAAATATATATAAAATTTTAAATATATAAAGAATTCGGTTCGGTTCAATTTAATATAATTTTTTACTCTAAAAACTGAACCGAACTTATTTTGGTTCAGTTTGGTTTAAACCAAATTAATATTTTATTTCTAAAAATTGAACCAAACCAACTGATTCGGTTCGGTTTGATTTTTCGGTTTTCGGTTATTTTTACACACTCCTATACACAGTTAGTTCTTTTTTTATAAAAAAGGAAAGAAAGTAAAATATATAACAGTACAACTGTTTTTTAAAATTTGTTGTTTATACTTCAAGTCTAATCCAAGATCAAACTAGTTCTAATACTCACAAATTGAGTTTTAATTTTGAATTGTAAATATTAGTGATAAATATGAGAATTATCATGTTCCTACACATACGAATTCAAGTCCTGAAAGGACTCTGATCAACAAGGCTAACTAGACCTAATTGGCAAGGAATTAGGCTTTCATGATACTAATCTGAATGGGACTAGGTATGTCCTTCTTATGCCTATATATAGGCTCATATCTCACATTATATATGATATTGAATAGACTTTCTCTAACTTAAACATCGAAGAACCTACGGATCAGAGATCCTAGGCTCATCCAAGGTGTTCTTTTGTGCTTGTAGGTCCGGAGAAGGTTCGACATTCATCACTAACAAAAATGTGAAATATACATTTATGTTATAGATTTATAACATATAATTAATTCAAAAGAAAAAGTAAGATATGGTAATTAAGGAAAGAAAACGTTTTAAAAATGAACTAGAGGATTATATATGATACACTAAACTTCTACAATAACCCGAAGACAGAAAATTGCATATTAATATAAAAACAAAATTATACGTAAAATTAAGCAAGGAGAAGAATTTGAATAGATGCAACAGGCTTAACTCAGAAGCAAAAATTTCTTAAACAAAAGCCAAAAGAAATATTGCTGCTGTACGAAAAGGGGAAAAAAATCGGTGCTAAGTCTTTGGGTGGCATGATTCCCCTGGAGTTGGACCTACCAAATTTTCAGTAGCAGAGATTGCTTCTTCTTTAGTCATTGCATATTTCTGACAAATAATCTATCCAGAAATTGCCTCTTCTAAATCAAGAAATAGCAGTATATATATATATACACACCCTCCACTTCAACCAACCCAAAACACGCCATTAATTACAATACATACTCGCTAAAACAAGAAATATGGCAGCAGATGACACAATGATGCCACACCACGGCACCTCCATCGTCTCTTCGCTGACATCCGCCTGGAACACCACCACCAGTGGCGGCGGCAGCAGCAGCATTCATGTCCACCACAATGCTTTGACACACATGACCTTCTTCTGGGGTCACAAGACTGAAGTTCTTTTCAAGGGGTGGCCTGGTTCCAACTCTGGCATGTATGCATTAGCCTTGATCTTTGTTTTCACTCTTGCTGTAATTGTAGAGTGGTTTAATTACTGCAGCATCATCAAGCCTGGAACAAACAAGGTGGCAGCAGGATTCTTTCGAACTGGAATGCATGCTGTGCGTACTGGGCTTTCGTACATGGTGATGCTAGCTGTTATGTCGTTTAATGGTGGTGTTTTTCTTGCTGCTGTTGGTGGGCATGCTCTTGGGTTTGCGCTTTTTGGGAGCAAGGTTTTTAAGAAGTCTGAGAAGAAGCCTGATCTTCCTCCGATTAATATTAAGTGCTGAATTTTTGGTCTGAGAGTTTTGAGCCATAATGATGATGATGATGATGATGATGATGATGATGATGATGATGATGGATTTATTTGTTGGATGTGTCTACAGATTTTTTTTTTTTTTTTTTTTTTTTGAAGTTTTAATTTCAATAATAAAACCCAGTGAATAATACAAAATATGATGATGTATACACTAACTGTTATATTACTATATACATGCTAGACAATTTGAAATCCAAAATTAAAGGAAATTATTTTTGTTTTTAAAAAATTTTGCCTTTATATTTTTTTAATTGAGATGTTGAAAATGTAGTTTTAGACGTTGAGTTCCAAACATTGATGGACTGAAAAAACGAGCAGTTCTATTTTTTTAAATTCGATAAAAATTAATTATACAATAATTTAGCATTCAAATCTTATATTTAAAAATATTCTTTTGAGAAAATTAGTCGTTAAATTATTTTCTCATAATCTTTATTAGCTAATCTAACGTAATTTAATTATAATTCAATAAGGTGATAGATTGAAATGTTTAATTCACTATGGGATTTACCAATTCTTATTAATTAGGCTTTAGGTTGAAATTAAATAGGAATTTTAGTCATTGTTTTAAATCTTGAATCCCAATCAATTTCTGTCCTAAATCCAAATTTATTTATGTGTAAGTTTAGAGGACAACCAAAGATTATTTTTTTTATTTTTATTTTTATTTTACATATGATGCTCCCAATATCCGGCAAGTACAAAGACATCGACTAATCCGAAATCGACACGGGTAAAGCCACAAGAGTAACAAAGATCTCCCAACAACTATTTTATATTTTGCATTCATTAGAACTTGAACTCAAAACTTCACCTTTAGTGAGAATAGCCCATTATCAACTTATTCCAATGATTATTAATAAAGATTTTTTTAACTAAAAGCAAAGATAAATATATCGTTAATTAATAATTGGGAATAAAAGGGGGAAAAAAAAAAGCAAGATTTTGTAACATAAACATAAAAATAATATAAATTATAATAAAAAAATTACTTTATTAGAATACATCAATAAATAAAAGAAAATAACAATGGTCATAATAACACCGGTATATCGGTACTGCCTACAGAGGATGTGTAAACTAGCTAAAATACAAATCAAAATCTGTATTGGAGAAAGTTGGCTCCTAAATGGTAAGACGGAAAAGTGCTCCAACGTACTCAGCGAAATAATGAGTGTGGTAAAATTTATTTTGCAAATTAAGTAGAAAATCTTAAATTTTGGGTAGACCAAATTAAGATTTTGCTCAAGAAAAATAAAACTTTCTTCTTCTTCTTATTCGTGAATGTAACTAAAAAATCCAACTTCTCCTTTAAACCCCATAGATCTCTCAGTATGAGAGAAAAAAATCATCATAAGAATGAGTAAAATAAAGATTAAATTTTAAATCTAAACAAACTACTAATTATTTAGAAAAAATAACTAAAAATATTGAAGAAAGATCAGTTTTTGGCTAAATATTGTTACAAACTGACCTTTAGCCAATAAACATCAAGAGAAAACTTCTGGGAGAAAAAATGAGGGAAGAAAAGTAGCATTTTTGAGGTGTTAATTACCTTTTTTTATAAGGAGATGATATATCCTACATGTGCACAGTCCTTGTGTCCCAATAAATGACGAAATTTTTTTTTATTTTTACCCATTTACAGGAGCTATTAACTGGAATGGAAGGACTATTTGGCAAAGTGTCGCCCCCTAATGTCACGCACCATATATATTATGGCAAAAGTTGTAGATGTTTTACCATACAGAAGCTGACACAAAATGCTTGCATCTAGGGGTGTTCATCGGTTCGGGTCGGTCGGGTTGGTTGAAAAATATGAAAAACTGATTGGTTTGAATATATATGCAAGATGAAGCCGAATCGAACCAAAAATGCTATGAAACTGAAATTCAAAGAGGAAAAAAATCGGAAAAGATCAGTTCGGAAATTCGGTTTGGACTCGGTTTGAGATGGGCCACAGAATTTTGGGCCAAGAGATGAAAATTGTATAATTTTTCATTAATATATATGGGTTTTACCCATGATTACAAAATTTACAATATAAGATTAAGTTGTTACGTCCAAAAACAACATAATTAAAGGCCTATACAAAAAATAGGCCATTAGTGGACTGGCCTATATAAAAAAAATGGTAAGTGGACTGGCCTAAATATTACAAAATATAGAAAGTGGACCGGCCTATACAAAAAATGGGCCAGATCAATAAATTATACTAAGTACAAAAATAATCAAAGTTTGGTCTGGACACAAAAAAAGTCAGGGCCAGGATGCCAGCAAGCATTAGCCTGCACAATCAAATATGGCATAGAAGAAAATATCAAGTTGTCAAATGATAAACAGAACAAAATAAAGAACTGAAACTGAAATTAAAAAACAGAGGCTCAGGATTCTAAAGTTTCATATCAAGTTAAGAATACACAACATAATTTCTGGCAGCAAGCAACAGCTGGTTATGCTGTAAATTGCTACACATAGAAACATTCTCATAAAACTCAGAGCAAAAGCAGAGTGGAAGCATCATCATTGCCAATAAAAAAAATTAACACAAGTACTAGAAGAGGCTCAAGCTAGCAAATATTTTAATCACATCAAGAATGCAGCCACATTTCTGATAGCTAAAAAAAAAAGCAAAGCCACCATAGAAACTTAAGCAAGCATTCTGTCAAGTCTTATTATGTAACGGTAGAAGCTTCATCATCGCCTCATAGTTTTACCTTGAAATAACAACACTGGCACCTCAGGTTGGTCACAGATTAAAAGTACTGCAACACAAGCAAAAGGCACATCAGGTTGGTCACAAGAGTAAAAGCACAGCAACACAAGCAAGCAAGTATGAAACCAGTAACAAGCAATAATCAGAGGCACCAAATTAATTGAAATAAGTGGACAAATAAGTATTAGAGATTAGAAACCAGTAAGCTCAACTACTGGGCAAGTGAAGGGCCACTGCCCACCTCGTCCAAATCTAGGAAGAAGAAAAGAGAGTGATAATTAGAATGGGAAACCATTCAATTATAAAGAAAAAAGGAAAAAAATATATTAAATAGGAGAGAGCAGGTATAACCTTTCTCAATTGCTTCCAATTCTTCAATGTTCTCTTCAATAGAGACTGGTTGCTTATGAATCCTCAGCCAATCCTGAGTGCAGATCAAGACCTCAATAATTTTGGGAGTCAATGAACTCCTGAATGCATCAAGAACACAGCCACCAGTTGAAAAAGCAGACTTAGAAGCCACAGTAGAAATTGGAACTGCCAAGATATCTCTAGCCATGCGAGATAATCTTAGAAACCTCTCAGAGCTAAGCTCCCACCATCTGAGGATATCAAATTCAGCCTCATCCTCCAAAATGTCCTCAGTCAAATAAATATCAAACTCTATTTTTTTGCTCCCAATACCTCCAGATTCTAGTTTATGCTTCTTAAATCTTGCTTTAATTAAAGACATTATTATGCCAGGCACATGCCTTTTACCCTCAGGAACTGGTTGGCTAGATTGGCTCCCAACAGAATTAGATGCAGAAGAAGAACCATGCAAACTCAAATACTCATCAAACAGAGTTGATAGCTCAGCCTTGAGGTTTATAAACATTCTGCTTCCTAACAAATCACCATACATTTTATTCACAGAAAACTCAACAAATTCCAATTTGTATCTAGGATCCAGAATAGATGCAAAAAAAGCAAAGAGTTCATTTTCTCAGGATCCCCCCAATATTTATCAAATTTGGCCTTCATACTCATTCCTATGTTCATAACAGATATATCAGTTGAAGATTGCATCTCAGTCAACATGCAACTTAAATCAGAAATTTCAGAAAAAAAAGTATTAGCAGTGACAAACTGAGAACTAGAAATTCCCATTGTAATATCATAAAAGATCTGAAGCATATCAACCATTTGACGCATACACTACAAATCAAGGAAGTCGGGAATATCATCACCCAAGTCTGATCTAAATGCAGTTTCAATCTCTTCATACTTTTCAAACGCTTTTTCATATAAACAAGCAGTTTTCAACATTGTGTATGTAGAATTCCACCTAGTAGGCAAATCAAGTGACAACGAAGACTTATTGTCAATACCAAGCAAGTCACACACTTCCCTAAACTTGTTTAACCTAGCAGGTGAATTCCTCATGTACCTAACAGCCTCCCTAACCTTTTTTACGCTAACATTTGCCTCTTTCAAACCATCATTAACAATCAAATTAAGTACATGTGTAATGCATCTCATATATAAAAATTTTAACAAAACTGAAGATGCACCCCAATACATTTTTTTTTTCAAAAACCCAACAGTAACATCATTAAAGGATGCATTATCTACAGTTACTGAAAATACATTTTTTATTCCCCAATCAAGCAGACAATTCTCTAATACTTTTACAATTTGTTCACCCTTATGAGATGTAACAGGCACAAATGATATAATCTTTTTCTGCAAATTCCATCCATCATCAACAAAATGAGCAGTCACACACATGTAATTAATTCTTTGGATAGATGTCCAACAATCAGTTGTAATGCTAATTCTTTGGCAGTGTGACCTAACAAAAGCTTTAAGTTTCAACCTTCCTGACACAAAAAACTTGTAACAGTCTCTATTCAATGTCATCCTATAAGGTATCTTAAACAGAGGACATGCAACATTCATAAATTTTTGGAACCCAATCCCTTCTACAAACTTAAATGGCAATTCATCAATAATAATCATCTGTGCAAGTGTATGTTTTACTGACTCCTGATTAAATTTCCAACTGCCTATTGTTAGTATAGATGTGCCCTAAGGCCATTATTATATGTAGACATTGCATATTTATCCCTTTGGTAATAAAATATTCATTTAAATTAAAGTATTTATTTATTTGAGTATTTACCCTTAGTATTATGTTAAATAAGTTTATTATCAAGAGTTGATAATATGAGTGACAAACTCATTTGGTACATATGCTATAAATGTTCATAGTCATTGGATTAATATATGGGTACTATTAATCCCTAGACTATCACCTCTGTCTATTTTTCTTGATCGGTATGTGATATCAATAGTGGGAGGTAGTGAGTCTCATGCTACTTAATATAAGATATCAGAATAGACATATGGATACTCATGTGCTGGGTGGATCGAACTTGTGACGTAAGATTTATGATTGCATGGATATTCACTTTAGTCAACAATCACAATCTTGGACATAATGGTGTATATGGTCCTTTGACCTGAGGTAACACGGTCATCCACATATGGTTGGTTAGAGTTTGTTATCGCTTACATACTTATGCTAGCCACGCATGTGTATATGGCCAAAATAGAATTCATTACCTGGAGCAAACCGGGATAAGATCCTATGCTATCTAAGTTATTCTTGATGAATAAGTACCTGGCCAGGTCAAACTTGACTTACCCGAAAAGAGCTTCGGTGCTAGAAAGAGATTCTAGTAGAAGTCATGTTTTATCGAGAATTGAACTTAAGATAAACTCATACGATTGAGGCAATTAGAGTTTGACTAAACCGTGACTCTAGGCAATATCGGGATCTTGTAATGAAGGGACATTTAGTGCATTGTAATTGTGTTCTATGGTTCTTGTGGATCTACATAAAGCATTCATTTCTAATTGGGTAGTTGTGACATCTATGTTAGGGGTCACTCACGACTTATAAGAACTAACTGTGATTAAGTAGGATTTTCACATTTAGAATGGAAAGGTGTCTCCATAATATTAAGTGTTAATATTATTTCCCATTGCCATTTAGACTTGAACCTAGTAAGTCACATACACAAGTGTTGCACTTGTGGAGATTAATATTAATTTGATTATTAATTAATTAGTTTAATTAATCAATTAAATTAATTGAATTTGATTTTCACATATACGGGGATCTAGTTTATCCTGAAATCTAAATTCAAAGATTAGGACTTAATTGTAATTAAATAAATATTAATTTAGACTTGATTTAATATGAGATATTAAGTTCAAGGACTAGATTAATATTTGCCTCCAAATGCATTCACATCGGGGCCATAAGATGGACCATGTATATTGATTAAAGAGTTTAAATAAGCCCATAAGTTGTCTAGTTTGGTATAGAGTGGGCCTTCTCTATGAAGGAAAGTACAT
>CATIWO010238467.1:0-23598 GCA_949673435.1 Macaranga tanarius | reverse complement strand
AGTATTATAGTGTAACCATTTAAAATGGTTTTTAAGCTGTGTATTTCATTATTGTAATATTGTTGTTAAGAGATCAATCATTATCATTTATTTCTTTAATTATGTGTATTAATGGATAAGTTTGTGGTGAGAGTGTGACAAAGCCTTTTTGGTAAGTAGTTACTAATATAATATATATATTTGGTTTCTCTTATATGTTATAATTGTATTGCCATAATTGAGATATGTAAGTTATTTTATGTGGTAAATCATATGATGTATAAATCTTAAGATATGTAGAACTTGATTTGTAGAACTCAAAATTGAGCAAAGTTTGATGATAAAGAAACTTTAAGGAGTCATCTACAACTTTTATGCTTTGAGTTTGAACTGAATTTGTCATTAGAAGGGTCTAACAGAGCTTGACATTTTATTGCTCACTCTAGTAGTTCTGTGTGACATAATTGTGTTAAGCAATTCATAAGTAATTCTATAAATATCCAAATTGTGTAATTCCAATTGGTAACTGAAGTAGACTTGTAACCCTAGCATCAGTAATAAAATCATGGCCATAGTACTTTTCCACATAATTTTAGAGCATATCAAACTTGGAGCAATAAGTTGTACTAGTTGAGCTTTGGTGCAAGTGTGATATTTTGTATGTGTGTTTGATTTATGATAATGTGTAGGAGTTGCAAATGACAAGGAAGACACAACTAACCAGGAGAAACTCTTTTTCAATTAAAGAATTGGGAAGCCTTTTTGATAAGTAGTTACTAATATAATGTATATATATTTGGTTTCTCTTATATGTTATAATTGTATTGCTATAATTGAGCTATGTAAGTTATTTTATGTGGTAAAGCATGTGATGTATAAATCTTCACATATGTGATTGGATGTATTGTGAACTTTGAGTATTTCTCTTAAAATGTAAATGATGTTATGTATATGTAACATGTGAATTGTAAAAGAATGTGTTGATATGTGAGTTCTATGTGTATAAATGTGAGATATGAGCCGGGTGACCACGTGTGTGATTATTTGTGAGGTTATGAGCCGGGCGGTAACGTGTGAGTGGTATGCATGCCATTATTTTTGTGTTAGGATGAGCTGGACGGTTTTGGCATACCAAATGTGTGTGAGACATGCTATTATTTATTTTTGTGTGAGGATGAGCCGGGTGGTATTGGCATGTCTACGTGTATGAAATATATGTGAGGAATGAGCTGGGCAACTACGTGTTGTATCCGGCCAGATCATTCATAGCATATATATATATATATATATATGCTATGAATGATCTGGCTGGATAATATGAGATATGTTGTATTGTGAACGTATGATTATATATTATTTTGTTAAATTTAAAGTGTATCTACAAAACATATATTATTTATATATTTTTTAAAAATATCATTTGTCATTATTTTTAATATATTAACTATTTTATAACCAGCAAAAATAAAAAAATATAATAATATTAATTTATAACTCGGGCTATCGACTAGTTTAATTGATTAATGTGATATAATTAGAAGGTCATTATTTTTATTATTTTCAAAAATTTTATAATTTAAACTGGCCATATTAATTTTCAAAATAAATCTGAATTGTGTAAAATAAATATAATCAAGTTGATTTAATATATTCTTACAATAAATTTTTTAAAAAACATATCAAATTATATAAACATTCATAAAATATATTAAAAATAATTTAAGGTCAGATAAAACTTGGTTTATTAAATGATTTTAATTTTCACGTAGCCCCAAAGTATTATCTTATAAATTGAATTAAGCAGAATTCATTTTCACATACTACACGCCGTTTTTGCCTTTGAGCCCCAGCAGATCATCGTTTAATCAGTCAAAAGAATTATTTATATTGTCGTCCATTAAAACGACATGAAAGATTACAGCAGCTCTCTACGCATTTTTTTTCTCAGACCATTCTACTCATATCTCTGTCATCTACTATTCTATAGGAAGAGAAAAGCAGAGCACAGCAAAGCAAAGAGAAACTCGTATCAAAGATATGGCAGAGGAACAAGAAATTGTAGTTCCAAGAGTGAAGCTTGGTAACCAGGGATTAGAGGTATAAAAATCATTTCTTTTTTGCAAAGTTAGCTTCTTTATCACATCCCCATTTGTTTAAATCTTTATTCTTGATCAAGAAAATGTTTGTTCATTCAAATTTAAAGGTGTTTGTTTAAATCCAAAACCACGCAAATCTGTACTATACTTGTTGTGTACTTTACAGTACTTGTTGTTTTCTTCTTGTTTTTATTTTTGTGCATTTGTCTTCTTATTCTTTTGTGGGGTATTGTTTCTTTGGGGGCTATTTTCAGGTTTCAAAGTTAGGATTTGGATGCATGGGGCTTAGTGGTATGTACAATACCCCAGTCCCTGAAGAGGTTGGCATTTCAATCATCAAGGAAGCATTCAATAGAGGAATTACATTTTTTGATACAGCTGATGTCTATGGACCTTACACTAATGAAATTTTGGTTGGGAAGGTGAGTCCCCAAATTTATATGTTTTTATTTATATAAGGTTCTTGTAGAGATCCTTTGATTTCAAGGATTTGGCTGATGGAAAAATATCAAGTAATTTTCATGTTTAGTTTTTATTACTAGAATTATTTTGCCATAAATAAAAACGCTACCTTCACTTGTTATCATCAAGATATACCATGAACTGCTTCCTATTTAGATTTGAACTTTCCGACTATTTTTTTTCTTGGTTAATGATGAAGGAGTGCCTCTCTGCATTTCCTTTTCCTTATAAAATTTACTTGTCATGAAATCATTCATGCATATAGGCTAGGCTAGGCTAGCTAACTCGTTTAATAGTTGTATTAATCCATGAAGATACATTCAATAATTGAACATAGAACATTTCCAATCCTGAAATAGAAGTTGTAACCATGGACCGGCCTGAAAGTTTGTAATGACAAAAATGGAATTTTGGGTTGCAGCAAGTTTTGTTGTTTGCTGCAACTGCTGTTTCTGCTGTTGTAATTGTTGTTTTATGGTGCAATACAATCTTTAATGATTTACCAAAAAGTTTTTCTGATTTAAACACATGATGCAACAGTGGAAACACAAAACAAGAAATATAATCCGGTGTGCAATTAAAGAGGATGTATCACTTACAAGTTTTCTGTGTTCATGTCTTGCAGGCACTAAAGCTATTGCCTAGAGAAAAGATCCAATTGGCTACAAAATTTGGTGTTTCTGCCCGGAACTTTGATTTTAAGAATGCTTCTATTGATGGCAGTCCTGAATATGTTCGCGCATGCTGTGAGGCAAGTCTGAAGCGTCTTGACGTGGATTATATTGATCTCTACTATCAACACCGCGTCGACACTTCGGTACCAATAGAGGAAACTGTATGGCCACTGTGCACCCTCTCTTTTGATGAAAAGTATATAGATCTCCCTTCTTTTTAATTCTAATCCAATTCATTTTGTATTGGCAGATGACAGAGCTGAAGAAGTAAGTGGAAGAAGGAAAAATTAAGTACATTGGATTATCTGAAGCAAGTCCTGACACAATAAAGAGAGCACATGTAATTCATCCCATCACTGCAGTGCAAATGGAATGGTCACTTTGGACACGAGACCTTGAGGAAGAAATAATACCACTTTGCAGGTATTTTCACCTGGGTGATGACTTCCTTGTACAAGTTGATATATAGCTGAACGATGTCCAGAGTGTAAAACAGCCTCTTATTCAGTTTTATTATGCTCGTTTCGTTTTCGTTTGAATATCTATTCACATTCTGTGCTATGTATGAGGGCATTTGACTATGCAAAAACATGCAGGGAGCTTGGAATTGCAGTGGTTGCTTATAGCGCCCTTGGTCGAGGTTTTTTTGGTGGCAAAGCAGTTGTGGAAAGTTCTCCTTCACAGACTATATTGGTACGAAACTTACAATCTGTTAATTCTTTCATACTCCTGAAAATTTGAACTTCATTCTGAAGTTCTTTTTGCATTCATGCCTGTTTCTTGTTGCTTAATTGAGTGAACATGTTTTGGGAACTTATGAACTTACTTTATCTTTATTTTAGACATCATATCCAAGGTTTGTAGGAGAAAATTTTGAAAAGAACAAAGTGTTCTATACTCGAATTGAAAATTTAGCCAAGAATTATGGATGCAGTCCTGCTCAGCTTGCCCTTGCATGGGTTCTAAATCAGGGGGATGATGTTGTTCCCATCCCTGGTGAGTTGAACTTTTCATTAAGTTTATGTTTTTGAGGTATTAAATACATTAGATTGGAGTACACTGTTATTTGCTAATGTTCTTGAATTTTCTGTAGGGACAACTAAGATCAAGAATCTAATAGACAATATTGAAGCATTGAGGATCAAGCTAACAAAAGATGAGTTGAAGGAGATCTCTGATGCTGTCCCCATCAATGAAGTAGCTGGAGTTAGATCCAACAATTTCCCAGCTACCTTTAAGTTTGCTAACACACCACTGCCTAAAAATTCACAAGCAGCAGCCTGATATCTGTGACTGTCTGGAGGAAAATGGTGCAGTGCAATTGTTAAACAATATCAACTTCACTTGATTGATCTTGTAATAATTGCTGTTGTGAAAATATAACAAAGAATAAACTTAATCTGCACTATCATTTACTTATCAATGCCATACATATTTATTGAAAAAAAAACATGGCTAGAGACCTCAGCTACACGTACTGCACTCTTGTTTTATTTTTGGTTTAATACATCGGTATGTAGCCCCTGGAATTTAGTACATTTTGTGAGTTTACTTTTTTTTTTTTTTTTATGGGAAAGGGGAGGGGAACTCGAGACCCTCTACACTGCCAGTGAAAGCCTTAACCACTAAGCCAAGGGTGCGCTGGTACATTTTGTGAGTTTACTTCTACACCATATAAATGATTATTTTGATACTTTAAATTGTTAAAACATTTCTTATAAATTTTTTTATATATAGTTTAGATGTTTAAATAGTTTTATTTTAATTTTAAAAAAATTATTTAGATACTTTAAATAATACTAAAAGTGTTATTTTTAAGCAGTTTAAGGGTTTTTTTGGTTCAAATAAATTTTACAAAATTTTATGAAATTTATTTACAAATTTAATTAAGTGTGTTTGGTTTAAATGAAAATTTTATAAAATTTATTTTTAATTCCAACTTTTTAATTTTGTGAAATTACTTAACACTAAATTAACTATTATTAATAAAGTATATTTGATTTAAATGAATTTAATTCTATTTAGAATTTATTTTGAATTCTATTAAAATGATTATTTTGGAAGTTGATCAGAGGATGGTAAGTGTATTAGGTTCGAGTGGAGTTAACTTTCTTTATTTTGAATTTACGGCCATCTAGCATCAAGGCACCAGTGGTCTAGTGGTAGAATAGTACCCTGCCACGGTACAGACCCGGGTTCGATTCCCGGCTGGTGCAAGATTCTTTTTTGAACGGTCCAACGAATATTAAAATCTTTTAAAAAATATATTAAAATCTTTTAATAAAAAATATAAAAAAAAATTATCTCCTAGAGACACAGAGTGAAAATGGTAGCTCGAAAATTCCTTATCCGGCACGGCGACTCCACCTTCCACCTCGATCACGACTCCGATCACGGCCTCGAGGTCCTCGCTGCACCATATCCTCCGATCTCTTTTTTCTTTAATTAATTAACTGTATTGTGTTGTGTTACAGGTTTTCAAGTTTCAGCTCTTTTCACTCACTTCGGTTCCTCCTGATAGCCAAAAGGTTGTTTTTTTTCTTTGTTTGATTGTATATCTGTAAGCGTTGAATTGAAATGTATGTTGTTTTGTTGGTTTAGATTATTGGAGGAGATGATGATCGTGTTATATCAGATGAATCTGATCTTCTTGCTGTTACTAGCGAGCTCAGATTACTGTCGATCGACGAAGAGGATACTAATAAGCATCAGGAATCGCGTGAAAATTCAGATCTTTTTATCTCGGATGAGGAATTGGCACGAAAGTTGCAGGTTTTTTTTTTTTTGTTTATTTTTTTTTTTTTAATATATAATAATAAGCTGTTGGTGATCATTTATGCATTTGTTTGTTTGTTTAGGCAGAGGAAGAGGCTTTAATGTTGCAGCAGTTTGCTGTTACTGAACACAATGATGAGTTTGAGCGAAGGTTACAACCTTATGTTAATCGAGTTCTAGTGGTAATAATTCTAACATTTTTTTTCTTAATTATTGTTTGTAGTAATGTACTAGTGTATGCATTGTGATAATTAGACATGATTTTGTTTGACTAGGAGGTAAAAGTTCCTCTGGAAGCATGTTTGTAGTAATGTGCTAGTGTATACTTGGTTGTTTCTTTATTGATGATTGGCCTGTTTTTGTTGTTTGTAGTATGAGGACCCGGTGCGTCAGGAAGCAGCACGAAAAACAGTTCCTGTGGAAGAGCTGGAGGAGAAAGCTTTGGTTTCTTTAGCCAAGGTCTGATTTTTTTTTCTTCTTTTAAATCCTAAGCAATGTTTCAGCTGTTTGGACAAAACCTTTGATTGAGACCAATTCTTTTAAATAATGGCATCTAGTTTGATTAAAAGCGTTAGTTTTAATTTTGAAAAAAAAAAAAAAAAAAAAAAACTCATATAAGGTATTTTCATGAATTGGATATGGGTGAATTTTTTATTGACTTGAATAGTTTAAAACATATAAATACATTGCACAAGAAGGAAGATAAGTGATTCAAATTAAACGATAAAGATTTCTTTTACTTGATATGCTATAATAATTGTTAATTCTAGTAAATATGTGTAGGAGGGGAACTTTACACCATCAAAATCAGAACAAGACCACGCTTTCCTTCTGCAGTTGCTTTTCTGGTTCAAAGAATCATTCAGGTGCTTTTCACTATTGATAAAACTTGTCAAATTGCAGCCCTTAGATTTAATAAAATACTGATTAGTGTATAGCAGCATGACCTTTAAGTAGTTGTAAGGACCTTTCTATGCTGCTTTAATTTCTTTAATATTTTTCATGTAGTTTCATGAAGCCATAAGCCCAATTGCCATGATCTTTAAATAGACTCACATACTGTCGTAGTCTACTGAAGGATGCTAGATGTTCTGTTTGATTAAAATATGATAATTTATTTCTGTGAAATACCTTTAGGAAATGATACTGAGTTTTCTTACCACGTATTACTGGAAATATTTCTTTTAATCTTTTGTATGTGCTCTTTTACATGATTGTGATTTCAATGCTGTAGGTGGGTCAATGCACCTCCTTGTGATGCTTGTGGCAATAATACTATTAATCAAGGAACAGGTGCTGCACTTCCTTCTGAAGTCCAATATGGAGCGGATGTAGTGGAGCTTTATCGGTATGTAAGTATAATCTTTCATATTCCAGACTTTCTCTCTCTCTAGTTGTTTTAAACCTCAAATTTGTCTTTACATAAGCAGAAAAATGCTTGTAAGCTAAGCATCATTTCTTAGTGAGTACTAATAAAATGTTGTTATGGGTGGATATCATTTGGTTGATTTAGTGTTTTCTATTCTTATGCATGTCAGAATTGGAACACAATTCTGGTGTCTGCTCTGATACATGCTTGTTTTATTGTAATATTTATAGCTTCTTACTCTTTTGTTCTCCTTTTGCCCTCTGGCTTCAGCTGCAACCTTTGTCCAACAATCACTCGATTCCCACGATATAATGATCCAATGAAGGTTTTTTTTTTCTTTTCTTTTTTCATTTTCTTTCTGCAACTTGGTTGAGAAGTCTATTTTTCATCAACTCTTCTTTCTTATTTCTTTTTTCCCTTTTATATACGCAGCTCGTGGAAACTCGAAGAGGCCGCTGTGGGGAGTGGGCCAATTGCTTTACACTTTACTGTCGAGCTTTTGGCTATGAATCTCGTCTGGTTATTATCTATCATTTTTTTTCCACAATTGGAAGCTTGATAGTTTTAATTGATGTGTGATACAGTGCAGTTGGGTCTTGAGATTTTTTCATAAACCCATTTAATACGAATGCATTACTTAAACTAATCCATTGTTTATTATTTCTTTGTTTGCTGTGTCCAAAGAAATATCTTTTTCATTTCTTTGTACTATATTCCTTAGTATAGCATATCAATTTTTCTGGTGCTATAGTTGTTGTTGTTGATGACTCCAAAGATCTGTTGGGTTGGATTCTGACACCATACCCTTTAACTATGCACTTAAGCATGCACATCTGACCTGTACTAACATGTGCACTAAAACACCCAATTTTATCATTGCATAATTGTTGGATATTACCGTTATATGAAAGAACTCGGTATTGATAAAAAAACAATGTTATAATACTCCTATAAATGTTTCATTTTCAGATCCTGGATTTCACCGATCATGTTTGGACGGAGTGCTTCTCTCAATTATTGGGAAGGTAAGCTTCATTAAACAAAACTCTTTTTCCAAAGAACACTAAAAAAAAATTTCTCTGAACTATTCTATTAGCTGCCAACCTTATGTTAAATGTGTTTTGGCACATTGTTGTGTAGATGGATGCATCTTGACCCCTGTGAAGGAGCATATGACAAACCATTATTATATGAAAAGGGGTATTTCAACTTCTACATGATATATATATTTTTTGAACTACTTTTGCTGTCTGCTTCTGAATCTTTAACATTTATAATGTGCTATACTTCTATAAGAGCTGAAATTCATGCTTTTCGGGTAGGTGGAACAAAAAATTGAACTATGTAATTGCAATTGCAAAGGATGGAGTTTATGATGTCACTAAGCGTTACACAAGGAAATGGCTTGAGGTAATGACAACTCTGGAAATGGAATTGGTTCATTTATATTTACAGTTCCATTAACACACAATAGTAGGTGCTTATGTATTTAGTTAATTCAAGGATCTATAAGTGTACAGGTTTTGTGTCGACGGAACATGATCACGGAGCCAGTTTTATCAGTTACTCTTACTAATATAACAAAACAATGTCGAAGAAGCTTTACATCTCAAGTTGTTTCCTTACTTAAAGAGCGCGACAAGAAAGAATCGGAAGAAATTGAGAGATGTTTGCATTCTGCAGATGATGCTTCAGTCTCTTTACCTGGAAGACAAAGTGGGGACAGAGAATGGCGTATTTCAAGGTCGGAAATAGGCTCCAGTGGAGATGGCTCCTTAAGTTGTTCTTCTTGCCCTGTCCGTATATGCATAGATGAGCATGTGACAGAGATTTACAATGCAGTTTTCCCTGTTCTTTCTCAGTTGGTTGATAATTCTGTGTCAAAATATAGAGCTCTTGAAATACTGAAGATCTCTAGGGGAATTTTGGGGGACCTGAGGAACACACCCTATAAAACAAGGAGAACTTCCATAAATCCATTTGTGCTTCTTTTGCTGCCTTATTTTGATAACTTACTTAATGCTCTTTCACTGAGGAGTGAGATAGACACTGACGAAAAAGTGTGCATCTGTTTGGCTGGTGATCCTGTTAAAACATGCTTAGCACTTCCAGTTGTTTTGGATGCTTTGGATGATTTAATCTTCACTCTTAACAAATGTGAGAACTTAAGCAAAGCTTCCCTTTCCTTTCCATTGATGAGATTGGAGAGAATTCATTCTGGTTCAGTTCTTGCAAGTGGTGAGGAACTACCTTTTGGAATAGTGAGTATTTTTGGATTGTCCTTCATTAGTGTACTGATTATACATACACACACACATGGGGCGCACACCTAAACAATTTTTCATGACTTCATTTGAAACAAATTTTTTAGGCCACATCAGCATTTGATGGACTTCGCACAACTAAATGGGAAGAACCAAATGGTGCAAGAGGTATTTTAATAAAATTCTGACGGATTTTGTTTTTGCGTTCATATGCAAAAGTTGGTATATTTGAAAAATGGAAACCCTAATGAACTGTGTTGCATTTCTTTTCTGATTTTTTTTTTTTAAAAAAAAAAACATTGTGTGATGTGTGAATTATCTGTTAGTCAGCAATTTAATCCATTACTTAATTTAGTATTTATGTTATGCCTTATAATAATCCAGTTGCTGCAGGTTGTTGGATCATGTATAAACTACCGGGCAACCAGTTGCATGAACTAGTAGCATATGATTTGATGTCAGCTAATGATGCCCCAGAAAGGGATCCTATGGATTGGTACGAACATTAGAACTTAATCTGTTGGCAAGCATCTGTAGTTATGTTGTTCCGGGATGCTAATTCTCTCAGAATTTTTGCACAGATTATTAGCGCTTGTCTTGTATAAATCTCTTTGAGAGATGTTTCCATTCATTTTATTATTGATTATTCTTCTTCATAGGGTTGTTGAGGGACGTGATGATGGAGGATCCAGCTGGCGTGTTTTGGATAAACAGACTTCTCAGGTGTTTGAAAATCGTTTTCAGCGAAAATCATTCAAAATTGAATTGGAAAATTTCTTCTGCAATGCTTTCAGGTAATTCTTTTAGTCAAATCCTGACCATTTTGGTCTTTATATGTTGCAGTTCTTGATGACTATAGTTTGAGTTGTGGATAATGACAGGTTCAGATTTCTGGCAGTCAAGGATGTTCAATCAACCTCACGACTACAGTTGGGTAGCATTGACCTGTATGGAAGCACTTCAGTACTGAATCAAATTTCATAATGAAATTTTATTAAAAATTATTATTTAAACGTTGCTTAAACATAAGAAAATTGATCAACATGCTATGCTAGCCGAGTATCAGTTGGCCACAACAAGCTGCATGAGTGCAAACTGCAAAGTTCGGCCTTGGAGAGGGATAATGGTATCATTGTCTTGTGTTATCTACAGTTTCTTGATGTAACAATTTATCATTAAAAAAAATGCCCTGTATTTCAACGGAAATGTATGGAAATATTTTTTAAAAAAATTGTTGGCTTATTTTAAATGACAAACCTTATTCCAAGGAGAAAAAGGGCCTTTTAGCTCAAGAACTGTTCCTGACCACGACTGTAATAATAAAGCCTTATTCCAGTTCTGTACTATGCGGTTTTGTATCTGAAAATTCTTGATAAAATCAGCATCAGACCATAGTTAAAAAGTCATTCAATGAAGTGAACTTTGATGCAATTGTACGTAAAAAAGCATTTGACAGATTTCTAGGAATTTGCCCAACTTCCAGGATCAGAGATTGAAGTAACAAACATGAAACTTTCATTAACTGGACTTCTTGACAAAGTATGTAGCTTGGCAGTCAGAAAAAACACAAATGAGAAAACTAATCCAAGCAACTTTGACCGCTTTTAGAACTTCTTTGTTATCAATGATCCTCAATCTTCTTCAAGCCCTTCATGTCGGTTGTTTCCACTCTGCAATAATGGGGAAAAAAAGATCACCAAATTGATGTGGAAGGCATAGCGCATCTAGCATTCACATTTTATAACAAGACAACAGCGACGTACCAAATTGCACCTCCAAAGATTAGATAACTGCTTATTCAATGCATAGGGTGAACTCTCTATTAGTCAAGTTCATTGTTAAAAAAGAAGATATACATTGTTGCCACTAGTGTTTTCATCAAGAATGAAAAAAGCTAACAAATTGTAAAGGTAATGTTACTAACATCGTTCTCAGTTAAGAGTGCTCTTGCAACAACTTTTCTGCACAATATACTTGACCTTTTTTTGAGCAAAAGCACAATATACTTAAATGTACACTACATTCTGGTTAACCACATAATTAAATCGACAAAATAATCTCTAGCACTTAGTAAAAGAAGTCATATGGCAATATTTGCTCGGTAGTAGATAATAAAAAGCTACAATCAGGTGAACAACTCTCGGTTAGTGAATGTATAGAAATCTGATCAACAGAACCAGACCTTCAAGCAAAGTAAACAATAGAATACTACATACTCTTTCACTTTCTTGAAGCATATGAGACATGTTAGAGGCAAAAAAGTGAAAAAAAAAAAATAGCCTATAACTTGTGCAAAATAGTTCTATGCATTTTGCTGATAAGCACAAGATGCATGCCTTGACAAGACATCCCAATTCCAAAAATAACTCTTAGATGGTCACTAGTCACTAGGGTGATTCAAAGCTACAGTTTTTCTAACCTCAAAATTACTCTAATATTGCTACTTCTGAAATATTTCGATAGACATAGATGCCACTTTGTTTTGACAAAGGTATCATATTTAAAGGCAGTCGCAGCAAAAAAGAAAAGAAAAGAAAGAAAGAAGGGCAGCTACAGCTAAAGTTCAAGGATCATTCAAAACTTACGTTGTTCCAAACAAAGCAATCTTTTGAACTTTTGTGATGTCAGAACCTGACTGATTATCCTCAATAAAAATTGTCAAGCTGATAAACATATTAGATCAAATTAGCTGCCAGAAGATATCATGATAGGAACAAACGGAGGGTAAACAACACAAGGACTTAACATACCTACGAACATTTTGAAACTTGACATACTTCAAGACTACTGGTTTTCCCTATGGACAAGTAAATGAAACATAAAAAAAATTAAGATAGTTGTCAAAGCCTATGAATCAGCATCATAACAGAGCAGCACAACAAAACAGTATCTACCTGGATAGTATCTGCCGACAAAGTTATGTTGTCGCTAGGAGGGTAGTCATTGACATTACTGCCATCATCACATTATAAAAAAAGAAAGTTATATAATTTATCTTTCTTGTACTTTTTTGCACTATTTGCAGAAATTAAAAAATATATACATTAGTAGGTGTTGCTAAATAATACCTAAATCCCATATGCTCCTTGTTCGAGAAAAGTTTTACAGTCTTAGGACCTGGGAAGGCGACGTTGTGATTAGAATACTAGAAAAAAAGATAAAAGGATTTTCAATGAAAATCTTCTGGTCCATAAGACAAAATAAACTGGTAGGTTAACCCTAGAAAATAGGGTATAGTAACCAAAAGAAAATAGAAAAGAATTGAGATTTAATGGATACCTTCTTCTTCAGGTCCTTTGACGACGATAGAGAAAAGTTTAACAACTTGGGTGAAAGGAATATAAATCAATAATTGTTCATCTGCATCACTCTCTAGATTCAAACCATCATCTTCTCTATAACCCTAATTCATTAACAACAAAGTAAAATAAATAAACCTGAGTGGCCAAATTAATCATGTTGTTTATTGGTGATAGCATCTTGAAGTTAAAAGAAGCAAAAGAAAATCGGGAAAACAATCAATTTAAATCATTACTCGAGCATATTCAAGAGAACATTACTGAATTCCAATAAATCAAATAAAACTCAAAACTTTCACTGCACTAAATATTGGGAAAGTGACAATGCAAGTAATTCTTGTAAAAATTCACCTGTTTGAGAGCATTGGCAAGAGCGTGACTTGAATTTTGATTAAGGCATTCAACTCCAGACCAATCAATGAAGTCCACAAGATCAACCTGGTTCAACAAAAAGAATTAAAACCCATAAATTAATAACTCTAAATTTTACCAACCCTCCAAAAACCCAGTTCAGAGATTGCAACTTTTCCCATTAATTCTCTCAGAAACCACAAAAAAAAAAAAAAAAAAAAAAAAAAAAAAAAAAAAAAGCAAGCAACCCAAAAACAAGTACAATTACTTGGCTTCTTTGAATTGCACTGGCTGACTCTGCAGACATGATTTTAATAGCACTGTTTAATGAAGCAAATTATGCAGATGAAGACGAAGAATAAGAAGAAAGAAAACAGATAGAGTAGCGTTTAAGACAGAGAACAAAAGATGCTATAAATACATCATATTTATACAGATTTGCGACTAACAGATGAATGGAATCCTTGTATTAGACGAACAAGGATTCCGCTAAACGACACCGTTTAATTTTCTTAACCCATCGGCCCCAAATCCTAGTATCTATGGGCAAAGTCAAAAGGGCTTGAAGATAAGCCCATTTAGTTAAAATTTAAAAAATCTTAGGCATTATGGTTTGTTATTTTGTATTGATTTTTAGTTACCTTCCTACCAAACAATTTATCTTCCCTTCAAAGTACCTTTCATTATTAATAATTGAACAAAAATGTTTTTCTGAAGATAAATTATGATATATGTTTTGAGATTTGTTTATTTATTTATTTTATCAATAGGAGGTCATATGACCTAAACGATGAACTGCACAACATGAGGCAGTCATCCTCTTTTAAATCGCACTTCATGATGTTCTTGAAAATAAGTTATCATTTGACTACTTGGTTTTAGTTAATTGTTGTTTAAGAATATTTTGAAGCTTGAAAAACTATGAGTTTATATCCATGTGAAAAAGTTATATTACTATTTGCCCCCTGAGGTTTGCTATATTACACTAAATAGTCCCTAACATTCAAAAATGATCGTGAAGAAAGAATGCATTGATTGCAATTTATGGGTTGCTGATGCATTTTGGTAATCATTGTAGGGTTCTTGCAGCTGGAGCAATTCCTCAGCTTTTAAGATCAATATACCAGCTAGGGTAATTTAGTCATTTCATATCCATTTCAGAGCCATTTAACAGAAAACCAAACAGAAGGACTTTTTAATATAATTAGTTAAAAGTGAATGATGAGTAAATATAATTTTGGTTGTCAGGGACTATTTAGTGTAATATAGCAAACCTCAGGGGGCAAATAGTAGTTAACCCAAAAACTTAATACTATTAAATTCTTTTCATTATAAAAGTTTATACAAGTAATATATGAATTCACTTTTATATATATATATATATATATATATATATATATATATATATATTGCATAGAGTTTCATTTATATCATTAATAGTGCCAAAAATAATATGAACTAATTCTTAGCTATTCATAAAATTTACTAAAAAAAAGTTAATTCATATTTACTTAAAAGATAAAATTAGCTCCAAATCACTCATTTTCATTAAAAAATAAAAATAAAAATTATATTCATTAAAAATAAAAATAAAAATAATATTTTTATCTAACAAAATAAAGAGTTACAATATTCTTAAATAAAAGAAATTACTTATTAATATAATTTAAAAGATGAGTTTAGTAATGTGAATTTATACTAAATTTTTATGTGAAACCCTTTCATAATAAAAAAAACTACATATTGAAATCATCATCAAAACAAATTCTTTTAACATCAGCCATGAAATATGAGTTGCTAATTTTATATTCATATGATATGAAAATACGTCATAATAATGTTAAAAAATATTAAAATAATTTTGAGAAATTTGAGATTTAAAAATCCAACACTATTGGAGATAAATAAATAAATAAGTAAATGATGGTGAAAAAATAAATAAAATAAAATCTTACCAAACCAATAACACCAAAACCCAACAAAAAGTCCCAAAATTTGTATCTATCTTCCATCTCCCACCTCACTTTCATCATGTAATTCCAATTTCCAAACAAAATCACACAAAACCAAAACCAAAACCAACAAAATTCAAAAAAGATAGAAAATTTCATCTTCTTCTTCCTTTTCCACCTCTAATATCAAATGGCTTCCTCCCTATCCCTCCTCTCCCCTCCCTCCACTTCTTCCTCCTCCTCCTCCTCCTCCCTCTCCTCTCTCCACCACAATGCCTGCTTCAACAACCTCCGCACCCGCTCCCTTACCCTACGCACCCCCACAAGAACCTTCTCCATCAGAGCCCAATCCGTCCCTGCTCTCACCCAAGACGACCTCAAGAAACTCGCTGCAGACAAAGCCGTTGAATATGTCAAATCCGGCATGGTTCTTGGCCTCGGCACCGGCTCCACTGCCGCCTTCGTTGTTGCCAAGATCGGGGAGCTTCTTAAATCCGGGCAATTAAAGGATATTGTTGGTATCCCCACCTCGAAACGCACCCAAGAACAAGCATTATCGCTTGGAATCCCACTTTCAGTTCTTGATGATCATCCAAGACTTGATCTTGCAATTGATGGCGCTGATGAAGTGGACCCAGATCTTAATTTAGTTAAAGGAAGAGGTGGGGCCCTTTTAAGGGAGAAAATGGTGGAAGCTGCCTCAGACAAGTTTGTTGTTGTTGCTGATGATACTAAACTAGTTGATGGTCTTGGTGGGAGCAAGCTTGCAATGCCTGTTGAGGTTGTTCAATTCTGCTGGAAGTATAATTTGATAAGGTTGAAGGAGTTGTTTAAGGCAGAAGGGTGTGAGGCTCAGTTGAGATTGAATGAAGATGGGAAGCCTTATGTCACTGATAATTCTAATTATATTGTTGATTTGTATTTTGAGAATCCTATTAAAGATAGCTATGGAGCTGGGAAAGAAATTTCGAGTCTTGAAGGAGTAGTGGAACATGGGTTGTTTTTGGATATGGCTACTGCTGTCATTATAGCTGGAAAGACTGGTGTTGAGGTCAAGACCAAGTGACATTTTTCGAGCACGTGGTGAGAATTGAAATCTCTTGACATTTGTCTTTTACGCAATTGTTGTTGTTAATTACATTTGGTTTTCTGTTTTTGGTGGTAATTGTGAGTTTGTTAGCTCAACATTGTTAGAAATTTTTATGGAGTGTGGCTTGTTGGCGTATCACACAAGACTTTTGCTCAATTTGACACAGGAATATAAATTTGTGAAATAATGGCAAAGTAATTGAATCTTTGCATTCTTATACAATTGATGAGCAGCCATACTGTTTTGCTTGTTTCTCAGTTCCTTTTATTTGCTATTTCTTATCTGAATGAATAATGTCTGAAGTGATATTATCTGTTTACGTTTTAAAATAATGATAATATAGTATTCTTCACCATGCTATTACTTTTACTATCTATGTGAAGTGAGGAAGTGACGATTTCAGAGTTAAGAGTGAATTCTGAAATCAAAACACTTGTATTAGAAGTTTGGCTTATTGGGAGTTCCCGAGTGGCTGTTCTGCTAGTGTGCAGGAGTGTCTAGTCGTCATCTTAATTGTTTATATGTTTTGGTTTGAACTTGCTTACAATCCCAAAGTACTACAGTAAAATCAGTTCAGTGAAATTAAAATTATTCATAATTGTGTTGGAGCACAATGTGACTTTTGTGCATTAAAACCCTTTTCTGTGGAATCAAACAAATCATTAGTTTCTGTTATAATTGCAATTTTGCGATGTCGTGATGCATGCTTAGTGTGGTAGTTTTATGTATTACTCACGAACATTGGTGATAATGGGAATGGTGACTTGGGATGTATGGGAGAAATTATCTTAGGAGATAAACTGGGGAACTTCTAGGCACTTGTGGTGTCAGAACTCAGAAAGAAAGAGACTAGGATGAGTTTCTCAATTTGTGATGTGCGGCATCATGTCATCTAAATTCCAAGCATGTGTGAGCTGAAGTGTCTGTTGCATGGCATAGACTTAGTTCAGGACACAATAACAACTGTAGAATCCTATGTATTTCATGTAACCTTAACAAGATTTAGGTTGTAGGAGATTGGCTAATGTCAAAGGGAAGCAATTTTGGTAACGGTGAGAATCAATTAATCTTCCTTGTTATTTGTCATTTAAATAAAGAAAAAAATAAATGCAATCAAACAGTTAAGTGACCATGGATTGGCAGGCCTAATCCATGAACTTTTGATCTTGATGTGATCTTTTAGGCCTGCCCTGTATGGTGATTAATCTTTACAATTGTTGGCAAAGGACTTTTGCATACCTAATCAACAAGTCTTCTCCTGGGGATGAAAATAAATGGAAAATTACGTCTGGCATAGGGTCAAATCCCATGAATCTGATCAATTACCTGCAGTTGGTGTTAAAATTTATAGCGACAGTGGATTACACCTTTCCTCTACAGCTGCTAATGTCAAAATTTGTTTGAACTTTTCAAACTCAATCAGTCATCATCAAGAAGCAGCGTCGTTTGTACGTCAAGAAATTACCTAAACCATTAATTCTTAAAGCTCTGTCTTATCTTTAAGATTGTGCAAATTGTTTGACAAGGACTTGCATCTTCCTATATTTCTTCCAACTCGTGATTCAACATTCAAGCACCTCTATAGGAGATATATATATATATATATATATATAAGCCTGGTTCACGTAAAAAATTTCTCTATTTTATAGGGGTTATGTGCCATTTAAACAACAAAAACAAGAATTGAATTTACAATAAAAAAAAAAAATACAACTATATTTATATACTCAAACATGTGTTCTCTAGCTTCGTATATATGAATCACTGGCATCTGCCTTCTATCATTTATTCAATACAAAATGAATTTCTACACAAGAATAGATACAATAATCAAAGCAACATTACAAACAAGTAAAATTTTATTTATTTCAACAAGTATAGTAAATAATTAAGTACGGTATGTGGTGAAACCAGAGGCTGGTAGATCAGTAATCTTCTGCTATCACATCTGATCCTACTTGCGCATAACCATAAGGAGAGGCACAAGCAACATGATCATCCATTGCAACTTCCCTGGCAGAAATGAGCTTGCTGCATAAAAAAACCAATGAGACAGATTCAGTATCTGATACTACTGAAAAAGATTGTTGTAGGGACTTTTGACTTTGGTGCCTACTGCCATTAGTATTGTGCTCTCAAAATTCCAAGTTCTGAAAACTCATTTACAAGGTGTTAAAAGTCAACTGGTGGGCTTGATTGACAAAAATGTTATTGTATCTTAATTAGTATTACCACTCAAAGCAAATGAAGAATTAAAGAAGGAAAATTAACAATGATGATAATAAAGTCAATGGCCTTCAACAACTTTAGCTTATTTTTAAAGCACCATTCGCAAGTTCTTTTGTATAGAGTCAAGACCTTGAAAAAAAATGTATAGATCATAGTATATAGTTGTAAGCTTAACTACAGCTATTAATTAGGAGATACACCTGCAGGGATGGATTAATAAATTAAATCCTAGTTACCTGGATTGCCAGCACTGCTGCCAGGAGAACCTGATGTTGATTCTGAATTTGAAACTTTAATCCCAAGGCTGGAACAATCAGATCCAAGAGCACCTAATTATCAACAAAAGAAAACCACAACCATACATAAGTTGATTCCAACTTTTTTGCAAGATTGTTAGTTAGTGATGAATTAAATTAAAAGGGATCATAAAAGTTCTTACAAGCGCTGTAGCAAGGAAAGTAATCGACATCAAGAAGGTTTGTGAATCCTGGATTGCATGTGCACAAGTGGTTGTATGTTGAATTCCTTGTGCAGGTACCATCTCCACAGTACATCCAGTAGCAAGCTATACATATGTATGTAAATATATTAAAGACTTTGATTATGAAAATATGTTTGTAGTGGTGCATTGTGATGTTACTTACGATCGTAGAATGATGAGTTGAAAGGAAATGGTTTTGCTGGAGCTGGAGGCGGTGCTGGTTGGCAGCCGTTGTATTTGAGAGTACCTATAAAGAACAAGAAACAGACTTAAGGTGAAATTCTACCACCATCAGTTGGCCTGGACTAAATTCTCTTAAATAAGGTCTCCAATTCGAATCTTATGGATTCCATACAACTCGAACTCCAGAATAGTCGGAGATTATGTGATTACCGGATGCCCAAGGCATTAAATGCAAAAAAATTAAGTTGAAAATTCTATCTGTTTAATTAGTTGCTAAGTACCCTCATCATCATCATCATCATCATCATCATCCCAAGAAACAAAAGTGAAGAAAAGCTTACAGTTAGGAATGACACAAGGGAGGAACTGAAGATTATCGTTAACATCATCATCCGCGCTTCTGACCCAACCAGAGTCACATTGGCAGGTATACCCTAATGGTTCTGTGATGTTCCCCACACATGTTCCTTTCCCACATTGCACTGCATTACATATTGTATCTGCAATAATTCACCAAAAGGACACACTCATTTCCATCAGAAATTAGTTAAAAAAAACTCAGTAGGCCATAACTTTATATATTACGAGTTAGACACATGATCATTTATTTATAACGCAATAATTATATATACTATAAAGAGAGAAGAAGTACCATTATATAAAGGAAAAAAAGGATGATCCTCAAGAGCAATTGTAGGCAGCAGCACAAGAAACAAGGCTAGAAAAGAGAATTTCTTTGAAGCAGCCATAACTTTATCAGAGAGAGCTAGAGAGCAAATGAGATATTATGCAATTTGTAATTGAAGTCAATGATATTATGCTTTTGAAGTTAGTAACGTTTGTATGTGTACATATATAAGACCCCAAAATCCTACCAAACTCAGAGATTAAATTTTTAAATAATTTCTTGAGTTCGTTGAAATTTTCTTTTAACAATGACTTGATGAAGAAAGCTTATTACATATAATATATCGGTAATTATACATATTCCACGTCGCGATATGAACAGTGCATAACGCGATATATAAAATTACAGTCTTGACCCCTCAAAAATTATACTGGCTTTCTATAAAATGGAAGACTAAATTATTTTTTTTTTTTATCGTAATGCAATTGTGCGACATGTCACGTATCGCTATCCATAATATATTATTGTATAGAAGCTTCTGTGCATTCATGAGCAACATACCTATTTTGCATGTCTTTAAATTTCTTCTACTATTCTTTTTACTTGTATATATCATATGTCTTGTATTTTGAACTAATCAAACATTTTATTTTAATATTTGGGTTAATTTTTTTATATGGTGGAATAAGTCTCTCATTTGGTAATTTTTCTTTTATGACAGATTTACCCTTGACATTACATTCTATTTTCAACCAAAATTTTTATTATTAAGAAAGTAATCAAATTATGTAAGCATATTGATAAATTATATCATAAGGGTAATTTCTTCATAAAATTATTTTTTAAAATAATGTAAAAATTAATTTTATAAATTGATAGCGGTAAAATTTAAATTTTGTATACTTAAATTAATAATAATGGTCATTAGATCACTCTTTCAATATTGAACCAAATAATGGTTGTCTGGCCTAACCTTGATGAATGTTGGAGGGCAAATTGAGTATGTAGGTGGAGACAGAATCCATATAGCATATAATAGCAATACCGGTCCATAGCTGCAACAAAGAAAAGGACTGTGCACCTATGCAAATCAAACAAATATATTACTTGTACAAATTACAAAACATTTTTATACACCTAAGTGATTCTAGTTTCTCTAGGTCATTAGCCTCCATTTGTATTAAACGAACAAAATAAATTTATATATGTTGTTCAAATATTTAACTTATATGACTGTAGAAGTATATAGATTATAGAAAGCTAAATATAAAAATATTGAAGTCATTAAATTACAGGTCTTTTGCTTCTTAACCTCACGAAATCATAATTTGAATTCAAACACTGCTTCCTTTTAATAAGGGTAGATAGAAATTTTTTTCTTAAGAGAACTTGGTCTATATATACAAATGGCTTGTCTTCCAAGCATGAAAATAACACTAGTTTTTTTTTAAAAAAAAAAAAAATCAGAAAGGAGGAAGGCAAAGATAATACTAGTTTGCAGTGGCTTTTTTCATTATAAATTCTATTTTTTAAAAAAATTATAAATTTTTTAACATGGAAAGCTTTATTTTAAGATAGTGTATATATACATGATTTAAAATAAAGAAAAAAAATTCCTTAGTCCATCGTGAAACACAAAAAAGCGCCACCAATTCAACCATTTATGAACCAAATGAAAATGTAGGAGAAAATTGCAACAAGTTGTGCTCTTCATAGTGGTTTTAATTCCAAATTGAAAATTAATCACTTCCGGTTAGCTTTTTTTTAAGTCTTTTTAATGTGCTAATAAAATGCCAATTGTGTAAACAAAATTCAACGACAAGAAATTCTAGAAGAGTGGCAATAAAATGATAAGATCAAATATCAATTCCTGTTACAAAGTCAAAAATTCACCAAATGTGGGCATAAAAAACAGAAAAATAAAAAATAAAAAATGGGGTAGCCACTTACAACAATACATTTACCATAGAAGTTTATTTATAAACAGAAGTCATTTTACAAGGGTTGAGAAGTCAAGGAGAGAAAAACATACAATCATACTTTAAAGATTAGTTATAGAAGTTATAATAATAACCTCAGTTTTATAAACCAAGTTGTATACATTTTGTGTAAATCTTGCAACATGCCCAAAATAATGAATTAGGATTGTCAAATTGCTTGCATCACAACTCCCTCCCAACTCCCAAGTGTTTTCTTCTCCAGGTAATTAAGATGCTACATAAATTGAATATATATATTAAATGTGATTTATTTATTTTTTTAGTTTTCTTCTTATTGACAAACCTGATATTTTCAATTTTCAATTTTGAACAAAAATTTTCTTCTTATTAGGCACTAGAAAATTCTCAAGTGTTCATTTTAATAATCTGACACGTACGCAAATTTAATTGGAATAACTACACAAAATTATCATGTAATTAGACACATTTTGACTTAAGAATTTGTGATTTTTTTCGTGATATTTAGAATTATATAGTTTTATTTTCTAACACTTTAATATTTTATCAACTTATATAATTATTATTTTATAATAAAATTTTGATATAACTCCACTTTTTACTAAAAAAAATATTTTACGTATAATTCACCATCAATATAACTATTAGAATATTTTTAATAATATTATAAATTTATTTTAAAAAATATTTATTTTTATTCCTAATAAAATTAAAAATACACGTTATTTTATTTTTTTGTAAATTTGTAAATTTACGGCCAATTGGTCAAAAAAATCCAAACCTTTACGAGTTTGTGCAATTTTAACCCACTTTTTAAATTTTGACATATCTAGCCTAATTTCATAAATTAGTTGCAATTATAGCTAAAAGTTGATTTTGGTAATAAATTAGTTACAATTAGCTCCTTATATTTTGACAGGCTGCAGAAAGATCCCTTACATATTTACATATACCTCTTTAATATTTTTAATATTTAACAAATTAGTCTATATTTTAATAAAAAAAATTAAATATTTAATATTTAAAATATAATTTATTTATAGTTTATAAAATTTAAAAACTAAATAATATATTATATTAATATAAAATTTAATTATTTACCAATAATATTAATAATTTTAAGAAATTAAATTTTTTATTTATTTATAAATTTATTTTAATTTTTAAAATTATACATAAAATTTAAATTTATCTATATTTTAAAATTATACAACTGAAGCTTAATATTACAACAACTAAAGTACAGATCCAAATTAAAATTATACATTTAAATAATTTTTTTTATTATGCAACTGATTGGCTTAACTTTGCGACTTTTGATCTGTAACAATGGCCAGAAACAGCGTCGTCACTGCTCTTCTTTTAGCTCTCTTTGCTTCTGCTGCTCTCGGTCAGGCTCCCGGAGCTGCTCCCACGGTTTCTCTGCCGTCTATAAGTCACCTTCTCCTGCACCGGCTCCTAAAAGTGTAACTCCATCACCTGCTCCTGTTCATGCTCCACCCGTCTCTGCTCCTACTCCATATAGACGGTGGATGATGACTTATGAGTTTTGTTGGTTGTTTTTAACGGTTGAGGTTGAATTTATTATTACTTTTTTTATTATGACTTATTATCATTGTGGATTATTATTAATTATTTTTTTCTTTACTGCGATCTTAATCTGTTATTTTTGGATGCATTTTTTTATTTTGATAAAGTGAGGTTCAGTGAAAGTGATCAAAATCTGATGTGATAAAAGAGTTTTAATTTGGATTTGTACTTTAGTTGTTGTGATATTAAGCTTCAGTTGTATAATATTAAAATATAGA
>CATIWO010238413.1:0-14783 GCA_949673435.1 Macaranga tanarius | reverse complement strand
TCTGAGGCCGGCTGCAAATTCAAATGATGCAGAAGAGAGGGCACGAGCACTCGCAGAGATCCACAGGCTTCAACAAGAAATATCGAATATTTGTGCTATAGCCAATAGTTGATACTCTTATGAATGTATTTAAGGATTTATATATTAACATGAGAAAAGTTGACAATATATATGTAATTAAGAGTTTTTTTTTTTTTATCAATTTTGTTCTGGCATATATTATGGACTGTGTGCTTGTATTGTTGTGTGTTTGACGATGTTTTGGTTAGCTAAAGCAGGTGAAGCTTAGCAACAAGAAGAAGAGTCCCTTTTTCTTGTCATTATCGCAGAAGGGTGTCGTTGTTGTAATTGGGAAACAAAGAATAATAGATGAATGGCATTGGAAATTTCGCTCTATTTTCTGTGCATAGAAACCTAAATTTGACACCTAGGAATGTTCGTAGCCTTACAAAAACTTGAACTTATCCATGAACTTTATTCTCTTTCAAATATAAGCTGCTTGTAGTTTTCTTAAAAATGAATTTGTGCAACTTCGACGAGGAAGAAATGGGCAGCAGTGCTCTAGTTTGTGTTCAACGAGTGAAGCAAGAGGCTCCTGAAGATTGGGATGAGAGTATGCCATTGCCTGGAGATATCATTGAAGGGTTTGCTGAGGATGATGCTGATGAGTTATTTGTACAGGCTAAAACCAAGTCAGAACTTAGTTCACAGCTCGGAAAGATTAGCCAACATCTTGATCCAATATGGGTGAAGGTTAGAAGAGGCGACAGCACGCTTAAACTCCTTGTCAATGTAGTTCTGGAGAAGAGTTCATTACTGCAGAAAAAGTTCACTATTAAGGCAGTAACTGATGACAGGCATATTGCAGTTTTGGGAAATTTGACCTTAGAAGAATGCACAGAACTGCAGGGTAGGTTATATTTTTATCTGATATTGCCAAAAAAAATAAAAGATATGTACATCAACTTGTATAATAAGATAGACTGTGGCTATGCAGAAATGAGCAGGAGGGTGGTGAATGTGGACTGCAAGGCATTTAACAAGAAGGGAGTGAAATATGACTGGAAGATGAAAATGGATGCATACTTGCCGGACCGAAACTCCAGTGTTATTAGTTCCATTCTGTTCTTGCCAATGCAAGGTGAATATTGTGTTGAAACAACCACAGCAAGGAGCATGGCCTGGTTTTCAGCAGCAGTTTCTTCAGGGATTCCTCTTGTCTTTGTCAATATCCAAACAGAACAGATTGTAAATTCGGTATCATTCTTTTACACCATTTTTGTCATTACTACTAATAAAAGGACACTAACTTTTTGGGATTCAAACTTGAGACCTCACAATTCTGGAGACGGCTGCAATATTTACTAAGCCAAAGCTTATACTGATAGTAAAGAACATATTCAATCACATATAGTCTTATAATTTTGGCCTGTCCATAGTTTATAATTCAGTAGTTAGTTCTTTCTGTTTTAGCTTTATGTTTGCAACAACTGAAACTCTTAGCAGGCTCTTGTTAACTTGTCTTGAAGGAGAAAACTCAGTGCACAGGCCAAGAGCCACTGTGGGGTGGCCAGCAATGCCATTATGCAACAGCCCAGATAATGCAAGGGATAAGACTTTGGTTTCTACCTGGAGTTGCAGAAATCCTGCTTGAAATGACTGTAGAACCAGGAGAGGAGCTGTTCGGACTAGACATTAAACGAACTGATGAGGTATCATTACTGCATGTTAGAATCCATTATTACATTTCTGCCTTATGGCCAAGTTGATTGGTACTAGCTTCTGATCCCATCAACAGGGCTTTATCTGTGTTTATTCAGTGACAAAAGGTTCAGCAGCAGATCGTGCAGGGGTTTGGGGTTTGTGCGAAGAGGCAAATAAAACTGGTCACATACTCATAATCTCTCGATTAGAAAGCAAGAGCATAATGCCTTCAAGCGTCTGCTCTTCAGGGCTCATACATTGTTGTGATCACAATGAAATTAAAGACACCCTTGCTTCAGCTATTGAGCAAATGGATTCAATTCAAGTCCACTTCATGGCTTGGCCTAACCAAACTCTGACTAAAAATAACACTAAATCAATTGGTGTTGCAGCCCTCCTGCCTCCAAATAGATACTAACAAGTTTCCATTAGAGTTGTTTGTCACAACAAACAGCTTGTATTGTACTGAAAAACGATAATCACAAACCTGTGCCTCCCTATATTGCATATGCCATCTTGGACTGCCAGTTAATCCTAACCTCATACTTAGGAGTGTGCATGAACCAAATTGAGCTAAAAACCGATAATTTTGGTTTGTTTTGTATTTTTTCAAAGCTGAAAAATTCGGTTTAAATCAAAGTAACTGAATTTTTTTTTTTTTGATGAAAAAGTAACTGAAAATTTTAATATATACATATAATATTTAAATATTTTACAAAAATACATATGGTTTGATGGAAAGTGCATTTATTTTAATTAGGGGTGTAAATGAGCCGAGTCGCTTGCGTTCGACTTGTTAAAAACTTGTTCAAGCTCGTATACTAAAGCTCGTTTAATAAACGAGTCGAACTCAAACTATGCAAAACTCGGCTCGTGAAAGCTCATGAACAAGCTCGAATAAGAGCTCGTTAGCCGGCTCATAATTTTAATGTATTAATAATTTAATTTTAGATATACAATATATAAATTTTTATTCATTTAAATATTTTAAATATATATTATTTCAAAAAATCATAATTTTATAATAAATTATTTAGTAAATAATTTGTTTTAAATTTTTTAATGAATAATTTAAATTTATACATTGTATTTTTAGAAATTTTTTTAGCTTGTTTAGACTTGTGAACACTTAGCGGCCTAATGAGCTCGGCTCGTTTATAAATGAACCAAACCTGAATTAGCTAAAGTTCGGCTCGGTTCGGCTCAGCTCATTTACACCCCTAATTTTAATCCATAAAGTTCTAGATTCGAATTGTAATTTTTATTTCAATTCTTACAAATTAAAAAACTAACAATTTGGTATGTTACTGTATTATTTAGAAAAAAGTGCAATAACAATAAAAAAAAAATATAAATAAAACATATGTATGAAAACTTAATAACGGTTAGAATCAATTGGTAGAGAGCTACTAAGTTTGAGCTCGAGCAGTGGGATATGCAGTCAAGTTAAATAATTGTTGAAAGAATTTGGGTGAAAATTAGATACAATAAATGTTACTGTCACCAAATTTTAGCTTTGGAGCCAAAAACAACTGATATTCGAAAATCACAAACCCTAATAGTCGTTGATAGTCACTATACCACCAACTAGTGTGTTTGCCGGCTGTGTCAATAAATAGCATAACCTGAATTAACTTTGCATGTGATGGCAATGGCAACTAGAACGTTAGCCCATCATCCTCAAACACCTCACCTCACCACTCTAGCCACTGCAATAACCTCATGTCTCCAGTCACTAAACCCACAAAATCCCAACCCTTCACATATCAATTCAGCCCCTTTAAACCAATTCTCACCTTACTTAAACTCACAGTTAGTCATTGAAGTGATAAAAAAACAACCCAATCCTTACCATGCTCTCTTCTTCTTCAACTGGGCATCAAACCCATCTCCTAATCCCAATAACTATTCCCACACTCACCACTGTTATGTTGCCATCACTGACCTTCTTCTCTCACATTCCCTCTTTTCTGTTGCCTCTTCACTCCTTCAAAATGCTAACAGATTGTCTGATTTGATGGCTAGTAAGTTTATTACAGCTCACGGTAATTGTGGGCATGTCAAAGGTGCAATCTTTTGGTTACATAAAGCGAAAACTGTTGGAAATGGAAACATTTTGTTTTCTTATAATGCGATTTTAAATGTTTTGGTTAATGCCAATCGGATAAGTTTAGCAGAGTCTTTTTTTGATGAGATGATCACTGTGAAGCCAGACGTTTCCACTTATTCGATTATGATAAAAGGGTATTGTAAAATGGGTATGATTGAGAATGCGAGGAGGTTGTTTGATGATATGCCTGAACCAAATTTGGTAAGTTATAATACTATGATTAATGGGTATTGCAAGAAAGGGGATATGGATAAAGCCGTTGGGTTGTTTTATCGGTTGCTGGGAAGTAAGAATTATTTGCCTGATACGGTTACTTATACGATTTTGATTGATGCGTATTGTAAAAAAGGTGAGCTTGATGAGGCAATGAAGTGGATGGATGTAATGAAGCTCCGGTGTTGCAAGCCCAATTTGTTGACTTATAATGCAATAATTTATGGTTTGTGTTTGAAGGGAAATGTTGATGAGGCCAAGAAATTGATGACAGAGATGAGATTAAATGGATTGAAAGAAAATCTTGCTACTCATTTGAGTATATTAAAAGGTTTTTGTTATGCAGGAAAGTCTGAAGAAGTTGTTAATTATTTTAGGGAAATGGTCAGAAAGGGACTGAAGTGCGATGCAAAAGCATATGCAATTATTGTTAATGAGTATTGCAAGATGAAGAAACCAAATGAGGCGATTGCCGTCTTAAAGGAAATGCAAGCTAAAGGCATTAATCCTAGTGTTTCTAGCTTCAATGCGGTGTTTAGGATTCTTATGGAGCTTGGGGAGCTTGATACAGCCATTTTTCTTTTGGAGCAGATGCGAGGAATGGGTTGTAAACCAAATTTTATGTCATATAACACTGTGATTAGTGGTCTTTGTAGGGCCAAAGGTAGAATGCAAAATGTTGACGAGCTTCTTAATGATATGCTTCGCAGTGGTTTTTCTATTGATGGAACAATGTATAGTTCCTTGGTTAAGGGGTATTGTGAGGATGGAAACGAGGAATTGGCAACACAGGTTTTTTATGAAGCAATTGATAAGAACTATGTCATTAATTCCGAAAGCTTTTTAATATTTGTCAACAAGTTGTGTGAAAAAGGGAGAGCTGTTGAGGCTGAAAAAATGTTAGAGGAGATGTGCAATAGATGTTCTGTAGTGGATGTGGAAAGTTACAGGAGGATCCTAGATAACCAAGTAGTCGTGCGTTTGGAGAGTGGAAGTTGATACAATGAATCCTGGATAAGCAAGTAGTTGTGCATTTGGAGAGTGGAAGTTGATTCAACGAATCATCATTGGACATCTTGTAGGCTCTGAGAGCCCTAATGATTATGGAGAAGACGCCAATGCTGCAGGATGAGTGATTTTCGCAGTTCTGGCTAGCAAAGATTTCACCCAGAAGCTGAGAATGTGATGCGTCCCTTAGTAGAAGCAAGCAATGACAACTAGTGAGCAAGCTATCACTGTGAAAACAAGTTTTGTCACCCATAGGTTATGATATATCCTTGGCTTGTTAGAAACCAGGGAACCAAATGATAAATGTGCTTGAAGGCTGGTGAGACCTTCTGCGGTGTGAATTAGCATTGTCTTATAAGTGCTGCAGATTATGAAGGACAGACATTTGCATGCAGATATTGAAAAGTGATCTGAGTGGACGTTAAATACTTGAAGGGTGGAAGTGGGTTTGCTTGGTTTCAAGCTGCTATTGAAAAGTTTGACAAGCCAAGAAGTTGAAATTGACATGGTGCTAGTATGCTACATAACAGGGGGAAGCACTAAAAGCTTAACAATTTTGAGGAGTTGGGGGATCTCAATAAGCCTAAAACACATTGGAGCCTACTGTTGGTGATTTACCCAACAAGCTCCTCTACGTCGTCCCTCCCAATGCTACAGCCTACAAGCAGTCCCATGCTTAATGAGATTTTTTTTTTTAGATACATGGTGTGCATATTTTGAGGGTATTATCATTATTATTTTTAAGATTTAAGCAAAGTCTTGTGTTTGCAAATTCAAGAAGCCCTATATCAAAATTAAAGTTGAAAAGGACAATTCAGAGCCGTAATATGATGGCCTCATGGAACAGGAGGAAGCATAACAATCTCACGAATTGACAATTGGCAAACCTACTTGCTTATTCTATGTTACAAAACATAAAATAATTTTGAAACGTAAAACATTTTTTTTTAAAAAAATAAAGAGCAACTATACCCTATATATATATATATATATATACTTAAAAAATATTCAACCAAAATTTTGATAAGTGTAAGTGTCATATTTCATTAATGAGTATTCACTCTTTAACCCTTATTTGTGAAACCATTAAAAATTACAGTATTTAAAAAAATAGCATTTTTTTTTTCAAAATTAAAATGTTTTAAAACTTTTTAACTTATTTTTATTTTTTATTTCACTCAAAATTCGTTTTTTATTATTATATATTTCAGTAAAAAATAAATAAATAGATGAGATATAAAGAAATTATATAGAATATGAATTCTATGGGTTTTTTTTTAAAAAAATGAGTTTAAATAAATAATTCAACTAATAAAAACTTCAAAATGTTCAATTACACAATTACGACAACATCTCTAAAAAAATAATAACAACACAAACAAACAAAAGAAAAAATTATATATATTAATAATTAAGAGTAAGAGAGCTGATGGGCCGATGTTAGATATTGGGGGGAGGGGGAATGTGTGTTGGCGGACTCATGCCACATTTATAAAATCCAATTAACTGATCCATTTCATTCCCGATTCAAATCCGCTCCGCACCATCATCACTCACAATCCTTCCCTTCATCTCCTCTCTCTCTCAGTGTCTCTGTAAAAACAAAAAATAAAATAAAAACATTTTCGTTTCACCATTTCCCTCCTTTTTCTTCTCTCTCTATATCTCTCTCGATCTCCGCTTTCTCTCTCTACAAATTAACTAAACTAAACTACTTGTCGTTTTCGCTCTCCGTTCCGTTCATTTGCTCAGCTTCCTCTAAAGAAGCAGAAGCAGCAGTAGCAGTAGCACCTTGTTCGTTAATTGAATTTGCTATATAGTCGGAAATGGACGGTGGCGCGTCGTATAATCCACGCACTGTTGAGGAAGTTTTCAGAGATTTCAAAGGCCGTCGAGCTGGCATGATTAAAGCTCTCACTACTGGTATTTTCTTCTTCTTCTTTTTTTGTTTGTTTTTAAAAATTTTTAGATTTTGGTGTTTTCTAATATTTTTTTTTCTCTAATTCTTGTTTTGTTGCAGAGGTTGAAGATTTTTACCAGCAGTGCGATCCTGGTTAGGATTTTTTTTTTTTGGTTAATGTTATGTTATGTTTCTGTTTGTTTGCTGAGAAAATGCGGGAAATTAAAACAATACGTTTGTGAAAATTTTGCTTTAGCAAAAGTATTGAAATAGTCTTTTAGCTGCATTTAAGAAAAAAAAAAAGAAAACCTTCTCGAGTGAAATCAATGTTTATTTGTATGCTAATTTAGCTTCATGAGTCAATTTTTTCTTTGAAAGTTTGGAAATGTAGTAATTTTCTAGGCTTATATTGTAGCCTTGCTTTCTGAGATTGTTTAGTGGTGGCCTGCTTTTTTGTTCAAACAAATTTAGGTTTTATTAACTGCTTTTTATGTGTAGAATGCTCCTCCTCCATTTTTCATTTATTGATGGTGAAAAACTGGTAAGAAAATGAAAAACATATATATATATATATGTGTGTGTGTGTGTTTATTTGTCAGAAAAATATACTGAATGTTTTACTCTGTATTGGTTTCTCGAGAACACGTGGAATGTTTACACGTTGCTTAATTTGTTATTGCTGAATTTTTAAGTAAATTTAAAGATGCAGTAACAGGTATTGGCTGTTTCTTTATTTTGTCGGATTGTCTGTTGCCAACTTCTGAACAGGATCAGTAATGTTTCTATTTTTAGGAGAGTGAGTTAAAATCAGTTTTAATATAGTTTGTGTAATTCATTGAATGCTAAACTAAGTTTGGAGATATTGCATTGGTTTTTCTATTTTTCGCCATTGTGTTCATGGGGGCTTAGTTGAGACAGTGATAATCTTAGTGTGCAGGGGCGGAACTATTTGTATTGTTAAGGGGGCTATGGCCCCCCACAAATTTTTGTTTTTAAATTACTAAGTTTCCTGGAAAGATAAATTATGAAATAATAGAATTGGCCCCCCAAATTTTTTCTATACTATTTTACTGTAGTCCCTTTATTTCTATGAAAAATTCATTTTATCTTAGTGTAATTTCCTGTTAGCGTGGTCACTCATGTATTATAGGTTTTACACATTTTGGATAGAACACATTTATAGTATTAAATGAATTCCTGTTTGGTAACATATATTGAATTGTTTCCATCGTTTATGCTCAGATATTTAGTCAGAGTCTTTTCTAGGAAATTTGGCATGGGAATAGAAAGTGTGCTGCCATCATTTGTTCCATACCGCCTCTGTAACATAATTGGTGGACATGGACTAAAATTGAGTAAATTATATCATCTATAACAGCAAGCATTATAATTCACAGCTATGCATAAATGAGAAGCTGTTGGTGGAATTTGGATGTAATGCTTGGATTTCCTGTCCTTTTACCTTCTTATCAATATTTTTATTTATACATAATATATTATATTTCTGTGGTGCAGTCTTCCTATTGATTCTTTGTCTTTTGACATATACATGGCTTGATTCCTATAATGGTCAGATGACTGCTGCAGTTTGAATGTTTAATTTTAAAGTTCATGTGTAGTTTCTTTCTTCATTAGCCTTTTTCGTTTCCCTCCTTAACTGCATTTAATTATTGTTGCCCCTTTTGAGTTTGTGCATTGCTTCTACTTCTATACATGGTCAATGTTAACTTATAAATGTTGGCTTTCTGCCCTGTTTGTTTTGTGCTGAATGCCAATTTTAAACGCTGAATTAATTGTGATTTTTTATATGTTTATGTGAACTTTTTGTTTGCAGACAAAGAAAATCTTTGCCTTTATGGATTTCCCAGTGAACAGTGGGAGGTCAATTTGCCAGCTGAAGAGGTGCCTCCAGAACTTCCTGAGCCTGCTTTGGGTATTAACTTTGCGAGGGATGGAATGCAAGAAAAGGACTGGTTGTCTCTGGTTGCGGTTCACAGTGATGCGTGGTTACTTGCTGTGGCCTTCTATTTTGGATCTAGGTTTGGATTTGACAAAGCTGATAGGTATTTTCTTTTCCCCTTGCACAAGTTATGGTGTGGCATCTTGGCCCAGTGGGAATGCTCAGTGCATTCAGATGTATATATTAATTATGTGAAATGCAATCTTCATGTTGTCTTAGGCATGGCTATCTCTTCAATGTTACAATTTTGAAATATCATTAGTTTGTTGGAATGATGCATTCTTTTTGGAAAAACAATCTAATATAAATATCCAGATTCTATTTTGTAGCTTTCAATGCTTATTTTAATGAGAATGGAACTGGTTTAATTTGTTATGCTAATGACCAGGAAGAGTAGTTTGGGTCCCTTTTTTTTTTCTTTTGAGCGGATATTTTTGGTTCCATTGGTCTGCTTTTTTTGCTAATTTTTGGGCTCATATTGTGGTCATTGCTTTTGTCTTTTCTTTTGCTCTGATTTTTTTTAAATGTTTTGTTCTTTTGTTTTATTTCGTTTTAAATAATATAATGTTGGTATTGGCATTGCAGGAAACGCCTTTTCAATATGATAAATGACCTTCCAACGATATTTGAGGTTGTGACAGGAACGGCCAAGAATCAAGTAAAGGAAAAGTCCTCTGTTTCAAATCATAGCAGCAACAAATCTAAATCAAACTCTAAGGTATTTGGGTGTTGCAAGCTTTACCATTTTTTGTGAAATGGCATAAACTAATATCACTGGTTGATTATTAATTTATGTTTTGGTTTGGTTTTGTCAAGCAAGCTAGTTGAATTCCATTTTTCTTTTTCCCTTAACGGGGAATGCTTTGGCACATTATATCTACCAATGAGAAATTGTATCTGTTTTCAATCAATATTTGAGGTCTAATTTTAGCCATTATATCTTTAAATTAACTGTGAAATGGATATCATATTGTACATTGAGACACTGGTACTAGGCTGATATTGTCGCAACCTCATTTTTTGCTTGCTATTTGTATATGCTTCAGAAGGTATAATTGGTTAAATTCATCTTCATTGGCATGCAGCGTGGTTCTGATTCTCAAGGTAAGTATTCAAAGGCAACAAAACAGGAGGGCGAGGATGATGAGGGCTTGGAGGAAGATGAGGATGAGGAGCATGGGGAAACATTATGCGGTGCTTGTGGAGAAAATTATGCATCTGATGAGTTTTGGATTTGCTGCGACGCATGTGAGAAGTGGTTCCATGGGAAGTGTGTTAAGATCACCCCAGCTCGAGCTGAGCACATTAAGCAGTACAAATGTCCAAATTGCAGCAACAAAAGAGCACGGCCTTGATGATGGCTGGGGAGATAGACCTGTGTATTTATGGCATGTTGGAACTGCTAACTGTGTAGTAGGTCAGGCTTGTTCTTAGTCACAGTTTCTTTGTCTAGGAAATCTATTTGAATACTATATTGTAGGTTGAAAATGTGATGTTATTTGATTATAAAATTAGGATATGTATACATTCAGGTCGGGAACCATTTTGTCCATGATTGGTAGAAAGGCGAGTTCATGTTTGGTGACTTTTGTGTTTGTATTCAATCTCTGTCCAGTTCTCCATCAAGTATCTCACTGCAATTTTGTTTAACCTTCCAGCTTTAGATCAAAATTTATCTTGTTTTCACACTCTTCATATATAGTTCATTCAGTCTTAAATCCGGCTGGAATCTTGTGGAAAATTGTTTGTAGATGCATGTTTTGCAGGGAAACCATTCTGCACATGCGAAGAGGTTTCACCAAGGCAGCCCTTTAATGCACTGCACTGGAATGAAGAATGAAGTAATCCAAGATGTTCTAGTGAATGCTGCTGCCCAGCTTCATAGTAGCAGAATCGTTGACGGGAGATTACAGATTTTTGATAGTGCTATTCCTCTACATGGTCATATATTTTTGTTGGCCCTCTGGATAACTGAGGGCTAGCTGGGACTTGTGGAAATGCTGGAGGATTTGCTTCAACCGTGATTTGGAATCTCTGGGGAATGAGGGAATTAGGCAGTGGCTTGAACTAAATGGGATTTGAGCTACGATGGGATAGCAATTTTCAGAAAGAAACATTATTTTTTAAATTTGTAATAGGTAATTAACAATATAGATAAGTTGTCTCCCAAAACAATTCACAAGGGAGCTTATAGCCAGCATTATCAACTCATATATTGGGCAACCCTAGAAAGTGGTTCTCAGATTTGCACTTGATAAGGTAGTGTTTGCCGCGTTTATCGTGATGATTGATCCAAGGCTACAAGGAGACATGCTACAGTGATTGCCCACTGTTTCAGGAGAGATGATGGTCCATAGGAATTCACAATGGCAGGAAAAGGACGAATCAGTGGATGGATTATCAATATAAACATTGGTCGGCAAATGGGTTCTTTTTCTGAGTCAGCCCATAGTTTCCTTATTGAACAGAAATTTGTGCTTAATCCAATGAACGCCATTTTCTTGTCCCTTCAAGATCTTCAAGGTAACAAACGATCCGCCACAATTACAATTTACAATATGCTGCTTAAGCCAGAAAAGGAAGAAGGGTCAAGTGCCTCTCTAATGCATGCAGATAAATTGTTACTTGTTAGAGTAGGTTGGTAGGCCACTAACTTTCCCATTTAACTTAACATTTAGGTGCTGTGACTCATACCTTAAGTAAGAGAGAGGCAATACAACTACAAATTCACTTGATCATTTCTCATACGTGATATATTCATCATATGGATAAGAAAAACAAGATCCCAGGTAAGAGAGGCACCGTCACCTTACCAAAAATAAAAAATAAAAAAACAACAATTTTTGCCTCTCCCAACGCTTTTTCCATGTAATCACACCTAACTCTTAGTGGTTAAAGTTGAGGTCAAGTTCAATGGGAATCAAATGGTTATGAGGTCAATTCCCATGAAAATCAGATAGTTTAATTTCAATCCATCTGAATATATATGAAAATAAACAGTCTTTTTTTCTTTTTCATTTGTTTGAATGCTGGTCAATATAGTTCAGTTAGACGAAAATTAAGTAAAAGTAAAAGAAGAAAAGGTCATGTTATTACTATACAAGTGTACATTGATTTTCAATGATATCTCCCACAATTGACAAGAAAAAAAGCAACAAATATTGCAAGTATATTTTGACTGGGAAAAAAACTTTTGCTACTGATGCTGCTGCTCTCCTGAGTCATGAGGTAAAACTCTCACCATTTCTCTTTGCAGACAACCGTTTCAGGAATTCATATGTTGTGATCATTGTTGTTGCAGACATTGACATTGAAACCCATCTTGGCCCTAAACCTCTATAACAAGCTGCAAATCCACCTTCCTTTACCAGCTTCTTGACTGTTTCCATTACTGTCAATGGCTGTCTTCTTCCGTTTTGTTCTCCATCCAAAACCTGCATACGCGTCTTAATTGTGTCAAGCGGCATAGTAATCATAGCCGAAACACCACTTGCCATAGCTGCACATAACCCCTGAACAGCCACCGTTGCCTTCGAATTAGGCCTATAAACACAACCCCCGACGCCATTAACAGAACTCTCATCCTTTTTATTTGTATAGCAAGCAACACCACTCCAAACAAACCTATGTGCAACAGAGTAAGATGCCCACCAAACTGCATTAGATGGTGCATAAGTCAATATTGATATCCCAAATCCCCTATACAATCCCCTCGGGCCATCTACACACAAAATCTTTCGAAACGCATCGATACCATTTCTATACCTGTTTGTATCCAAATTGGGGATTACACCACTGCTGCACTTGCTATTGCTATAGCTATAACCCTGAACCATGAGTCTTTGGCTCACAACATCAATTGGGGTCCAAACTAGCTGTGCAGCCATAGCAGAACTCAAGCCAGCAGCAGCATTAGCAATAGCTGTTGCTGTAGTATCTGAGAATCCTAATCTAACAGTTGCAGTCCCAACACTACTCTTAGTAACCTCAAGTGCTGTCATGTAAAGGGCTCTTGCTGGGATAGTTCCCATCAAAGAAGTACCAAAACCCCTATAAAAACCTCTAATACCTTCATGGCGTGTAATAGAAAATGACAATTTAAGCGAAGAAATCTGAGTTGGAGAAACCTGTTGCCTAGTCTTTAAAACAACAACAGGGTAAAGAGCAGATGAAACGCCAGAAAACAAAGCAGCTCCAAGAAAGAAAAACTTTGATTTATCAAGCATATGCCAATCTATTTCTGCTGGTATATGAATCTCCGATGCTGAATCATCCTCAGCAGCACTTAAACTCATTTTAGCCACCTTTTTCTTTTAATAGCTACCCACTAATAAAATCTACCAAAAAGACTCTTCCTTCACCTCCTTTTGTAAATCAACCAATAATAACTAATCAATACCCTTAATCTAGATTCTTAACTTAAAACAAAAACCTGAACTCAAGAACTATTACTGGTTCAACTAAATATGTGATCTTTGATGAAAGAAACAGATGTAGAACAGGAGATGGGTTTGATGAGTGGTTCAGTTGGGTGTGTTTTTTTTTTTCCTTTTGCTCAGCCAGATTAAGGAACGAACGTGAGTCACCATAAAAGGATCAAACATTTAACTTCAACCCAATTGATCAAATATTGATATTGAATCCTTACCAGACAGATTCAATTCAATTCAAGAACATATCACCATGAACTTCACCACTTCCTTCCCAAAAAAACACAGAAAGAAAGAAACTTGGATAAGGTGGAGGAAATAAAGAAAGCAAGTAGAGTAGATCACACACAAAGAGCAAGAAAAAAAAAGAAAAAGATGAACAAGTTGTGGATATTACAGAAAGCGAAGTAAGGGTTGTTTGTTATGTTAATAGACAGAGGCATGAATTTTAGCAGAGAGAGTTTGGCGGACCGAGGAAACAAGGCACGTGTCAGTTCCTATATGGATAAGCTTTCTTTATACAATAAATATGTTGTTTTAGCTGCTTAATTCTTCTGCTTTTTAAGCAGGTGATGAGATGATCGCTGCAGCTGCTGCAGGGCCTTCTGTTTTAATGGAGTTTCTGTGGGTGATTACTCGGTTATCGCCAACAAAACACGCGCTACCCATACTGGCAGCAGCAGTAGACGGGGCGTGCAATCGGCGGTTCAGTCGGTTTTGGATTTTTCTGATCCAACCCAAATAAGTAAATTGAAAATCGAACTGAATTAATCTTAAAACCAAATTGAACTGAAATTTTGGTGATAAAAATCCAACTGAAATTTTTAACATTATTAATTGTTTTTGTATTTTTTTATATTGAATTATTATATATTTGTTAAAAATTTTTTGAAATATATAAAAATAAAAAATAAAAATTCTGTTAGTTCGATTAATTCGGTTAACCAAATTTTTTATTTATAAAACCGAACTAAAGTTTGATTAGTTTCTAAAACTTCGAAAATGTTGAAAAATTAAACCAAACCAAATTGAATTGTGTCAATTCAGTTTGTGGTTCAGTTATCTCGAAAGCCACGCACACCCTAACAATAGTAGTTTTAGGGTGTGTTTGGTTCAATTCCACCAAGGAATTCATTTCATTTCCAAATGAATTTCCAATATAATTCATTTTCAAATGAATTCTCATTAATGAAATGTGTTTGATTCAAATGAATAGTTTATAGAATTCATTTGAAATGAATTCCATATTTTATTATTTTGTATTTGGTGTAAATCTATAATTTAATTTACTTTCTAATTTTGGTCAAAAATACCTTTTTTTATTTTTATTTTCTCCTTGCTTTTTTTCCTTTTTTTTTATCTTTTTTATTTTATTTTTTCTCCTTATTTTTTTCTTTTCTTCTTTTTTATTTTATTTTTTTCTTATTTTTCTCCTCTTTCCCTTCTTTTTCTCTAGTC
>CATIWO010238272.1:0-17094 GCA_949673435.1 Macaranga tanarius | reverse complement strand
AGAAGTCGACGAATCCGCAGGAGAAAATAGTGAGTGGTTTAAGCTTTTGTTTCTCCTTCTTCTTGCTCTGAATTTTGAAGAAAATATTGAATAAATGTTGCTTGAATGGTTTTCTTTAGATCTAGAACTCTTGAGGTAGTTCTTATAGTGTTTATCTATGTTTTAAAGTTGTATGTGTGAGGTATATACGTTACGTGTTGGAATTTTGAAATTATAGCCATTTTCTACAAATTTCAGTCTATTTTTGCGTTTCTGGGTTACAGAGGCGTGCGTCTGTGCGTACAGGCGTGCATCTGATCTCCCCATAGGCGTGCGCCTCTGGGCGCCTCTCCCACACATGTGCGCCCCTTTCCTATTGACCGGCGCCTCTTCCCTTGCATGTATAGAGGTGTGCGCCTCTATACAAGGGCGTGCACCTTTGCAGAAGAGACATGTGCCTCTGCAGTTGTGACGTGCGCCCCTGCAGCTGAAATGTGCGCCCCAACACCCTGATATGCGCCTCTGTGGCTCAAATAGGCCCTCCGGTGACTCGTTTTGCGACCCGATTGGTTGGAAACTTCAAACTTTCGACCGGGAACTTGCATTAAACATTTGAATGATGTATCAGAGCCTAAAAATGATTGAAACACATATTCAATTGATAAAATGGCATAAGATTTATAAGTCTCAGACTAAGAGACTAAATGATTGTGACAATTGAAATTGGATGGTCGAGATGCGCAATGCTGATTAAAAAAGACCTAACTTTTGGCATCGGATGAATCACGAGGCCCGTAACATATCAAATCGAAGCTAATTCAGAGAGCTATATGGCTTTTATTAGAGGAACCCGACAAACCCCATTTCGATATTCAAATTCAATCATTTAGGCCTCCGTTTGGGGGCTTCAAAGTTTTAGTTGTAATTATAGCATTAAGTGTGTATGACACTAAGAGTTTGAGATCCCATGTATGAGGCATGATAGAATTATATAGTTGTGTATAGTCGAAGCCTAGGGCCGAATACACATACCACCTTTTTAAGGTATAAATCCATGTCAGGGACATGGTAGGTACAGTAAATGTGTGTAGTCACCGCTGGGGGCCGGACACACTTATTACCACATAGATGTGATGGGTAAATGTGTATAGTCATTGCATGGGGGCCGAATACACATGCTACCTTAGAACTGCGAGATGGTAAATATGTATGACCGCTGCCTGAGGGCCGGATACATATATTACTATAGATGTGTACAACTGTTGCCTAGGGCCGGTTATACAAGTTCCTGTCTGTTGCCTGGGGCCGGATAGATATGTTACTATAGATGTGTATAACTGTTGCCTGGGGCCAGTTATACATTCTTGTCCGTTGCCTGGGGCCGGATGTACACGTTGATGTATGAAGCATGCATAGCCGCTGCTGAGGGCCGAGTGCATGTTGAATGGTAGGTGCATAGCCGATGCCAAGGGCCGGGTGCACGTTGAGATAGTAGATGGTACAACTGTTACCTGGGGCCGGGTACACATTCTACTTCATATATGTACGACTGCTGCTTGGGGCCAGGTACATATATTAGTTGGTTAAAGATAAGTTAGTCATTGTGAGCTTAAGTGTTGATCACACTTAAGTCATTATGTCCGTAACCTAATTGTTTGTACGTTAAAGATTGGTGTATGATTGAGGCTACACCCGTTAAAAAGACCTTGAGATACTTTGAGAATATTATAAGTTTACGATATAATTGAGGTTATAAGATTTAGTTGTAATACACTATGGAAATGAAACAGTGGTAATTATATGAGAATGTGAGGCTTTGGCAACAAGGATAAGTAGAAATAAGAATTAGTTGAGAAATAGTGTTATGAAGTTTACGGGGGAGACTAAATAACGATCCAGAAAGTAAAGATGGGGATGGTGATAAAAGAATCATCAAATATAGGTATGCAAGGTTCAAGATATACTAAGTTTAGAGAGAATTAGTGTAAGGAGATAATGGAATTGGAGTTAAGTATGTTCTTGTTAGGACCACGACGACCTAAAAAAGAGGTATCGGGTTCAGTGCTTTATATATACAGAGTATAGTTTTAAGAGTATGATCTAAGTGTGATTATTTAATTATATTAGGTCTTTAATATATTCCTTGAGAAATTAAAAAGTATATTTATTGTTGAGAACAGAGAAATATTTTTTACTGACCTTCTCCTGATAAAGTTTCAAACATGTTTTATTTTTATCCACTCATTGGGTAATTTTCTTTTGAAATTACTCACACTCTTTTATTTTAAAAATTTTCAGGGTAGGTGCTTGAGATCTGCTTAGCTAGCAGCGGAGATAAGACATTGCAGTAGACAATGCTGATAAAGATATTGATAATAGAATTTTTTTATGTAATATTAAGATAAACTCGAGCTGTATAACGTTTTTATATATATATATCAAGTGTGATGTGGTTGTTAAGTAATACCTTTATTATCATTAAATCCTTAATTATTTGTGTAAATGGAGAAGTTTTGGTGAAGGCGTGACAGGAAGACTTTAGGGGAAGGCAAATGGTGAGCTTTGATTGGTTAGAATATATATATATATATATATATATATATATGCATATGGGTGTGTATATGTGTAGAGAGTGGTAGAGATTTGGGAGAAGAGAAGAGAGGGTTTTTTGAGAGATTTTTGGGAGTTATTGATCTTATTTAAGCTAGCAATTGGGAGGCTTTAGAAGGTCTTAAGTCCATTGGAGCCAATTGGTAACCTTTTCTTCTGTTATTAATTGATTTGGTTGAGTTTTAATTTTGGCAATTTCGGGTTCTGTATACTTTATTTTTCAGTCCTCTTGTTCTGACCATAACTTGAGATATAGAGCTCTGATTTGAGCATGGTTGAATTCTCTAAAAATTTCAGAGAGTTCTTTAAAATGTTTCTATTTTGTCCTTAAACTGAATATGCTGTTAAGAGAGTTAAATAAAGCTAGACATTTTATTGCTCATACTAATGTCTTGTTCTACCCGATTTGCTTCAAAAATTCGTAATTAATTCTCTGCATGTGCAAATGATGTAATTTTAGTTGAGAATGAAAGTAAACTCATATATTTAGAGTCTGTATAAATTTGGTAATTTTAGGATGAGTCTATAATTTTTAAGAGTATCATGAACTTTATGCAACAAACATGCCAGCAGTAGTATATAGGCTGGATTATGAATTTTCTTCTGTATTAGTTATATAGTGATATCTAGAGATTTAGAACTCCAAATTGAGCAAAGTCGGATGCTCTAGAAACTTCAGAGAGTCTCCTACGACTTTTGTGTTTTGACCATGAGTGATTTTGCTATTAATATCGTCTAGCAGGGCTCGATATTTTTTTACTCTTACTGTCAGTCCTGTTTTATCTGATTTATATTAAAAAACTATAATTAATTCCATAGTTATCCAAATTGAGTAATTCCAATTGGAATTGGAAGTGGACTCGTATTTCTAGCTTCAGTATTATTTTTATGATTTTTGAATATATGTGTGAATTATTTAGATACATTGAACCTTAAATATAAAGTTGCACCTAGTTGCATTTAGTTGAGTTGCGTGCAAGAGTCATGGTATTGATGTGTAGTTATGTGTAGGCATTTACAAGGATAGAGGAGATACCAATCACTAAGAGAGCTTTACTTTTGAAGGAGTTGAAAGTTTGGAGGTAAGTAATTATTAATATAATGCTTACATATATATTCATTTTCAAGTAATTATAGTTATTTAACTATGTTGATTTGTGTATGCCACTAATATGGCAAGAATGATGAATATATATATATTGTTGTGAGACTATTGAATGGTCAAATGAGTATGTGATGTGGTGAATTGCGAATATTGGCACCTTTGTGTGCAAGCCACTTGAGGTGGTAAGGAATTATGAATAATGCAAGCCACCTGAGGTGGTATAGAATTGTAAATAATGCAAGCCACCTGAGGTGGTATAGAATTATAAATAATGCAAGCCACTTGAGGTGGTATAGTTATATATGTATTGTTGTGAGAATGATGAATACATTTGCATATTGATTGATGTGAGGAATGTGAGGAAATGTGAGGAATATAAGGAATATGAAAAATATGTATGATGGTGGAGACTAAGCTGGGCAAAGAGCCTCCACTGATTATAAGATCTGAGATTGAGCTGAGCAGAGAGTCTCAGATGTGGCCATTCATGTGAAAAATGTAAACTTGTGAGATCTGAGACTGAGCTGGGCAGAAAATCTCAGGAATGACCACTTGTATATGAAAAATATGAAAAAGAAAAAGTGAACTTTGTATGAAACATGTAACGTGTGATGATAACTCCGACCGGATTACTAACTTGCATAAACATGCATTATTACATCATGTTTATATTTATATGATGAATGTGGATTGATATGAGATTATGATTATGGATTATTTGAAATAGGTAATTGGTATTAAAGGTGAATGTGATGATTATGGTAGGGTGTAGATAATGAATTATATGCACCTATATATATATATATATGTTAACAGTTGCAGGTTACTCTTGATGTTATGCCTTTGGAAAAATTGTTGTGAATTGTTGGATAATTGCAAAATTGAGCTATCAGGAGGTAGACACGGGTTGAGACACGGGCGTGTCTCAGACCGTGTATCAAGACATGACATGTCTTAGTAGAGACATGGGCGTGTTTGAGGTGGAAATTTTGGACAGAGAGATACACATTAAAAGATACGGGCGTGTCCTTAGCCGTGTCTACATATGGTATTTTGGACAACGAGGTACACGGGTCGAAACACGGCCATATTCCAAATCGTGTCCCGACTGTGAATTTTTGTCCAGTAGACTACACGGGGAGAGACACACCCGTGTAGTCCACTTTTAATTGTTTTAACTATTTTATGTTAATTAGTTTTTAAGAAGTATTATATGTTGAATTATATTAATAATTGCTTATTGAGTCGCAAGCTCATTCCTTTGCAAATTGTGAATTTTCAGGATATAATTAGATAGAAGTTTGAGTTGCAATTGTGTTGTAACTCAAGTGCGTCCGGAACAAGATTGATGTAAACATCTCATCCTCATCATCATGGCATTCAAGCATTCTGTAATTTAGTTATATATGTATATTTTTACATTATGTAATATACAAACTAAGTATTTTTAGTTTATCAAACAAAAGTTCCTATTTATATATATACTTATTTTTTATGAAAATTTTACTTTATGCCACATGGCTGTTATAATTAATAAACACGTATGCATGTGGTACCTTGAGGGTGTTACAATAAGATCTAGGAGTTTCTACTTTTATATGCATTATGATTATTGATTAATAAAATTTTTCCTATGCATATCATTGAAGAAATGAATTATTTACTTCTTGAACTAGAAGAAAAATAGCACTTGGCCACTAAATATTATTGAAGAGATGAATACTCGGCACTAATTATTGTTCACAATATGTTGGACGACATAAATGAATTCAAAAATTTTTATAGAATTCATTCGTAAATAAATTACATATTTATCTCAAACCCAATATTCAAATTATTTTAATTTTTATTTATATCAATTATAGAAATTCATTTGCACGCAATCATCAAAACAAAAGCTAATAACAAAAGGAGATACATACCATACCTATAACTATTATTGCTGCTAAGTTGAATGAAGTTGTAGTATGATAATATAACAGTGATAAGCAAGAGAAAATGAAATTTTATGAGTATACTTGTATATAAGTTTTTATGAATTAATTAGAATTCTTGCAGAAGCTTATTAAAAGGGGTGTATCTAAGTGATAACTAGACTAATCTTAAGTGATAATTAGATTAATCTTAAGATAGGAAAGTTGGTTGTATATAGAAATCCCAAAACATAAAACTTTTGCTTACAATTCTAATTAAAGTACAACATGTGCATCCTAATAACAATATTATCTATGTAATATATAGTATTTTAGTAACTGTTAAAAATTAAAAAAAAAAGGTAATTTTCACCGTTTGTATATATTTTTGTATTAAATATTTGCTATATATTGTTATAGTTATATGTTTTTGTATTCAATCCTCTACATTTTTTGTTCGATAAAAGTTTGACTATTGTGGATTTTTTTTTTTTGTAATTTAGACCCCACTAAATCTTGTGTCGATAAATTAAAAAAAAAAATGTAACTAATAACTGTTAGAATCAGCTGGCAAGGGACTGTTCTTGTTTAAGCTAAAATTTCAAGTTCGAGTTCTAATGAATACAGTCACGTTAAATAGTTGTTGAGAGACTTTACCACCTTCATGATTCAATCCGGATCGAACTAGATTAGTCAGAGTCCTTTAATTAAGAAAGTTGAATACTCAGTTGCTCAATCCTTACTCATATACTGTATGAGCATTTCATAAGAGAAATGAATGAATTTTTTTTTATCCCTTCATCATTTAAGAAAAATTTCGATTTACATGTTTTCATAACCAATTATTCATGATTGGCCAAATTATTGATAGAGGTAATATCCAAAAACTAAACATGTCCTCTATATAACCTGCACGAAATAGAAAAAATTCTTGGAATTATGGTTTTGCCCGAATCGAATTGAATTAATTAAAGTCCAATGAGTTTTGGATACCAGTAGTTGACAATATAAATATATATATATATATATAGGCTTGTTAAGATAATGCATTTATTAATTATGACCACAACAGCATTAAAACAATAAAGACCGAGCTGGATGGTGCTCAGAAGAAGATCGGTGAAGGACTATTATTCTACAAAGAAACATTGTTTAATGTATTAGTGAAGAAATGGTAGATAAAATTGGCTTTGCAGCTACCATGATCCTGATAGGCAATTGACATGAGGTGTGACATTATTAGAAGTCCCTTGAACGTTTTTGCAATAAGCAGTAGTCTGTTTAACTGATGGTACTGCTGAAGTTATATTGATTTGCTGCATTTTAATTTTGTGGCAGCCCCATTTGCTGCAATCTAATCTAATCGCATCCATTTGTGCTGAAGTTCCTTTGATACCACTGTATGTTACATTACTCACTGCTACTGCTGTTCTCTGCAAAACATGCAAGAGCTTGTTAATTATGTATTTTCTCCTTGATAGATTTGATACATCTTTTGCTGACCAATTCTGCAAATCACAATAATAAAATATTACAACTGATTTGGTTGTATTTGATTATTTTAAGTTTTTTAAAATTTCAGTTTAGATTTTTATTTTCTTTAGCAAATTTGTAGGAATATTTTTTTTTATTTGTTTGTTGAATTTTCATATATAAATAGCAGTTCAATAAAGAAATTAAGTTCATTTTCCATAAACATTAATGTTCTTTTAGTTTCAAAATACCAACAAAGTGGTATCAGAGCTCCCTTGTTCTTAAGGAACCTGTATTGTAAGTGAACATATGAGTTAAGCATTTCATACTCAACCATGAAGAAGAAGAAAAAGAAAAAAAATTTGGTTTAGAAAATTTCTTTTTTTTTTTCGTTGCAATATTTTGAAGTTTTTTTTTGAAAATTTTCATTGCTTTCAATGTTAAAATATTTTAATTTTATCTCATTATCAATTTTAGATCATTTATAAGTAAGTTTATGAGCACGTTTAAGATTATTTAGTATGCATTCATCAAAGTTTTTAAAATTTTTCAGCAAGTTTTTTCATCATTTTCAAAAAAAAAAAAAATTCAAATTTTCAATTTAAGATCAATAATATTTTTAGGAGACCTTCAAGTCTTTAAACTGAACCATATTCAAAAGACCGATAAGTCTTTCAACTATAAAAATATTAAAAGACCGGCAAGTTTCAAAACTACAAAAATATGAAGATACCGACATGTCAAAAAACTGTGAAAAAAAAAAAAGACCTACATGTCTCAAAATTGTATAAAAAAAAAGACCTACATGTCTATAAAATGCAAATGACATAAAAAAAAAATTAAGGAGGAGGTTTTCTATCAAGGAGGAGAATACTCCAAAAAAAATTGATGTTTGATGCAAATGACATAATGAAGACTTGAACCTCTTGTCAAAGTTACAAAGAAGTGCAAGTTGCAATATACACAAAGAAAGCAATATCCAAGAACCAGATTTGAAGAACTTCGAAAGAAGATTGAAGGTTGTAGCTAGGGGTATGCAAAATAACCGAAAAACCGAACCGAACCAGTCGGTTCGGTTTTCAAAAATAAAATATTAATTCAGTTTTCAAAGTAAAAAAATATATTAAACCAAACCAAACTGAATTCTTTGTATATTTAAAATTTTATATATATTTATAGGTCGGTTTGATTAGTTTAATACTAATATTTTAAATTTTATTAATAATTTTAGTTTCTAAATATATAAAACTCTTAATAAAATTATTTACTACCAAAAAAAATTCTAACAAAACATATTTAAATATATTTTAGAGAATCGGTTCATTTGATTTTTTAAAAAAATTAATAAATAAAATAAATATAAAAAATTAACATTAATATATCTTATAAATCTTATTAGAATATTGTAAAATTACATAAATAAAATAACTTTCAAAATAAAAAGTGAAAAGAAAATAAAAAAAAAGAAAAAATAACCAAATCGAACCGAAAAAGTTTGGTTCGGTTAAATTCAGTTTGGGTATTTTATTGGAATTTAAACTAAAGGTTGGGGAGTTTATTGCTACGATTTTGAAAGTTGGATACTATAGTGGTATATAAAGTAAAATTTGGGTACCGTGAGTGAAAATTACCTGCAAAAAGGGGGGGGAAATGACGTGGCATATGATGTGGCGCCACGTGGTACTTTCACAACCACGTCAGTGACCATGTCAGCTCCACGTCATCGTCGTCGGCCGGAAATTAGTTGTGAGTACTATATATGAAATGTAACAAAAGGTTTAGGAGTTTACTGTTACGATTTGAAAGTTATGTACTATAGTAGTACCTAGAGCAAAAGTTGGGTATCGTGTGTGAAAATTACCCTTTCTTTATACAAAAAATTTGGAAACATAATATTTAAAGTCTTTATTTCTATTATTTTAATATAGTAACCTTTTACTTATTATGGAAACTAGCAGAACGGAACTTAAGTGATGGAAAAAATAAATATTAATAATTATGTATAAACAATACATAGTTCATATAAAATGAATCATTTTAAAATTTGTTTTTATTACTTTTATTATGAAAATTATATTATAATAATCCATTTTTATTTAATATGTACTAATAATAACATAAAGTTGAATTGCTTTTAATATTAAAAAACTAATAATTAATGTAAAATAAAATGTAATTAATTGTATTGATTTTATTATTAAACAGATTTTATTTCTAATAATTAATGTAAAATAAAATGCTATGAACATTTTAAAATAATGGTTTTGTAAAAATTCTTTTTATTAGTTTTTAGAAAAAAATTATCCATTACATTTTAAATTTTTTTTGTATAATTAAATATTTTATTTTAAATGTGAAAGTATGAAAAAAATTGATAAAATATATTTTGTCCCCATATTCAAAAACAATAAAAGTAACAACTAATATCAAAAAATTGTTCAAATCTACGTGCATTATTGTGGGGAGAGTGTAGGTGTCCAAAAAGAATGGTTGTGATGATGTTTTCCAAAATTTATATATAGATAGATTTCTCATATTTTTGTCACAAAAACTCAACACATAACAAGATGTTCTCGGTTAGGCCATCTCCAACCCATAACTTTAAAATGTAGCAAATTTCACTTCAAATGCAGTTTTTACATTAATTTTTCTCTAACCTATTACACCATTTTTAACTCTAAATTTTTTTTTTATATCTCATTTTATATTATTTATATACCTTTGACATATTACATATTACACCTAATATTTGTATTTATTTTACATATTAGTCCAATAAAAATATATTATATTATTTAATAATTTTATAAATAAATAATAAATTAATTATTTCTTAGTAATTATAAGAAAAATTGATTATTTATATGTTAATTAATGAATAAATTATATATAGAAATTATAAATCAAACATCAATTAAACAATTATCAATATTATTAATGTTGTATTGTGTTTATTTTTAAGTTTATTAAATAATATTTTTATTACATATTTATTTTATTTGTTTAATAAATATATTATTTTTAGGTGAAATAATAAAATAAATAAAATAGATGGTAAGTTGGACTAAATTGTTTAAAGAAATTATAAACATAAAAGAAATTTGAACTAAATTGTTTAAAAAATTATAAATATAATACTAATTTGGATTAAATTTAATGTTAAACAAAAGTTGGAGGATTAGTTTGTAAAGAAGAAGGGGAAATGCCTTGATTGCTTTAGTGTCCAAACAATTAATGAATTTGGCACAAGAAATAGCTCCTGATTGGACCATCTCACGAGTCACGACCGTTGGAGATGGCCTTAGCAAAACTAAATTATAATGCTTTTCACATTGCATTCTGATCTGTGGCTCAATGTAAGTTTTTAAGGTCAAAGATGGTACTTGTCGCCTGACTGTTATGGGACAATTTATACATTTTTACATTTACATGAGAAAAGACTGCACTGTTCAAGTCTACCAATTCAAGCTGTCTTATATAGAGCATGCCAAAGGGGCAAAAAAAATTTCATGGATTGTATGGTGTCAATGCTGTATTGGGTAGATTTTTAACCCAGCTGTCACTGGTAGGCCCCTACCGAGCTTGATCAGAGTGAATAAGCAATCCGTAAAGAATAAAATGAATTTTCCAAACATGCCATAATCTATAAATGTTGTTCATATTCCAGTATGGGTTGCAAGGAGGGAGGATTTTCCATTGTTAGTTTCACCTTCTAACCCTCCTGAACTTACAACCTGGCCAACAATCACAGTGATATCATCGAGCTTTCCTCCTGCCAATGAACTTAGGTTAACCATGTTATTAAGCATAACGGAACGATAACCATATAGGGCATAAGAGCATGCCTGTAAGCTTCATTCCGAGTATTTTCTTCCACAATGGAACATCGAAACCCTATTTAGAAGTGCTCATTAGATAAATTAAGATGTGAAACTTGTGGAAATATGTTTTTATTTGTTAGTTGCTTAATTTTCGCATTGATTGTACCTTGGACCTGGCTTCCAATGCATACGGTGATTCAAACTCTGAATCCAATGAATGCTTGCTTGCTAGGTTAGCCAACGCTTTTGCTACCATTCAAATTGAATCTCAGTTAGAAAGTTATGCAGCTGAGTCACGAACTCACAATTCTCTAGCATATAATTTAAAGAGCAAATTACTTCCCCCCACCATACATTTGACTTAATTCATACTCTCCCCTCTATTGCTTGAAAATCAAACATTTTCATCCTTAGTTTTTATTCCGTTAACACTTTAGTCCTTCCGATGAATATTCTGATGAGTCTCTTATATCAAAAAATATTTAGTCCCTTTATTTTATAAAAATGAACAGTTTGATCCCTCTGTTTTAATAAAATTAAACAATTTAATTTTTTAATTATTTTAACTTTAACGTTTTAAAAATAACTATTTTTCCAACATTTACACTTACTCCTATCAACATTTTATAATTAAAAATTAAGTTAATAAATTCATTAAGTAGGTTGATTTCACTTTGAAAATCATGTTATTCACTTTTTTACTGTTTGATTTCAACAATTGTATTTTTTAAAAAAATTATTCAAAAGAAAAAACGATTAAATTAAGTGCAAAAAAAGTGAATACAGAATAAAATTAATGAAAATTTATAAGTTGATTTTTAATTTAATATATTAATAAAGGTATGTGTAGGTGTTAAAAGTTTAATCAATATTGAAATTATAAATTTGATTTAAAAATTGAGACTAAATTGTTTTATAATATTCAAATAAAGAGATTAAACTGTTTTGTATAAAGGGGGCTAAATGTTTTTTTGATACAAAAGACTCACCAAAAAATTCATAGGGAGGACTAAATTGTTGACAGAATAAATATTGAGTGATGAAACTATTCGATTGTCAAACAAATGGGGAAGAGAGTGAATTAGGTCAAATCTCAAGGGAAAAAAAAAGTAATTTGCTCTAATTTAAACTATGAAAGCATACCAGCCTCAGCCACATCAGTGTATCTGGCAATTGTGGAAACAATTTCTTCACTGAAAACATTGTCAAAGAGTCCATCTGAGCCCATCACAATGGTGTCTCCCTCTGTTAATTCCATGTTGCTGACCTATCAAATGATGATAGCAATAAGTTCAAATGATGATAATAAAAATGATGATGGACTGTCAAATTCTCATGATAAAAAATTCAAAATTACAACAGTGATGTGCTGTGTTATGAAACGAATGATAAGCATTGATTCTAATAACCATCAGCACTTTGGTATATAACATCATTTAATTCAGTGTGTTACACAAAAGAAAAAGAAGGACATCACCAAATCTCAATATTTCACGTGAAGAAAATTATGATTCGATTTATTGTACCTAGATGTATGTTTCAAGAGTATGAGTTTTAAGCAAACTGATGTGGTGAAAACTGAAAACAGATTTGCATCATCTCATATCTAGAGCATTTTTAGATAGAAAGACAATAAGGCAAATTGAGGCCAGGTAATTAATAATTCATAGGCACATGGACAATTGGAATTTACTAGTTCCTCATAATAAGTTAACAATAACTAATCCAGCCAAAATAAGAAAAGCAGGTATAGAATGAATAACCCATGCTCATACTGGGAAGTTAAATATATAAAGTTCATCATACCACGGCATCGGCATATGTCTGTCCAACCATTTCTGAACTTAATTGGTAAGGACAATCAAAATAATGCTCTTGACTAGAAGTGGAAAAAAATATCTGACCTGCATAGTAAACAAGTGATCAAATCAGATGTTCATCAATTTTGTAAAAGAAGAGAAAAAAGGAAAGGGAAAGAAAATCTCGAAGAATTTACAGAAACATGGACAACAAAGCATGAAGAAGAGAAGGGTAAACTGATATACCTCCACGGATAACCCTTAGTTCACAATCCCCTACATTGGCAATTTTTAGCATTCCATCCCTCTCCAGCATGGCAACAATTCTAATTAACCAAGTGAAAAGCGGAGCTTAATGATGATACTTAACATATAGGTCTACAAGCAGAACTATGGATCGTCACTTTAGAAAGACATTTTAAGCCATATGAACTTACACAGTAGCTGAACCAATAGAGGAAGTGGCAGAATGTGCTTTCTTTATGAGAATCTGGGGATCATAGTTGACCTACCAATAATAAAGTTGATCAAGTTTTAGTTAATATAATATGGTCAATAGCCAAAGCGAATCCAATCCTATTATATGAATGCTAACAATCACATTTCGAGAAATTATTTTGAATGGGAGTTAATTTAGTAGAAGAAATCAATAGAAAGGAATATTATTTTCCCTGGTATATACTACTATAAAGCTACCTCTTCATCCCCCACAAGAAATGAAGCATTGGCCATCAGTTCCCGAGCGAACAATGAAGGATCCACATTCTGTTCTGCCCAACTGGTAATCATCCAAATTGAAATTAAATTTCACGTAGAATCAGAGATTCATACACCAGATGACAATTGAGAAAATGTCTGTTGAAAGTTGAAATATTTTTCGTGTAATTGTACCAGAAATATCATTTTGAACAAGAAACTGCAGATGCTATGTAAATAGTAAGTTTACTTGAAAATACAAGGAACAGAGAGGAGGGGGGTGTAGTACCCAGAGACACCATCAGCAACAGCAACAACTCCTCCATTGTAGCTGCTCACAAAGAATGCATCTTCTCCGCCTCTATCAATCTATCAATGAAGTTAAAGATTATAATTCTACTGTAAAACTATTAAAAAAAAAAGTAATATTGGGGTAAACAAATTAACAGGATGGCTACCTTGTTGGGATGTGGGATGACGTGAGCTCCAACGCAGAAAGAGACCTCTGAACTATGAATATGGCAAAACAACAAAAAGAAAAGAAAAAGATTAACTCGTGAGTAAAGTAAACAGGCAATTAGGATAGAAAATCATTATATATTAGCTAACCCACCCAACAGGGTTGAGCTGTGATGAAGCAAAACAATTCCATTGGTTCTTCCGATTTGAATTAGCAGAGTATAGATTAGGAATGGAGGAATGAAAGAATGGGTTGCACCGAGAAATGGAAATTGCCATTTCCCGCTTTTAGTTATCTTCCTTTTTCTCCCTGGCTTTACTGCTGGACCTTTGTTTGAAAGGCTCAAATGTGTGGTTTAAATTACAGGGATAAATATAATTTCGTAGCATGTGGTTCTGTGTTTTGATAAAATTAGTTCTCCGATTTTTTTTGTACATTTAAGTATCCTGTTTTTTTTTTTTTATTATTTTACTTTATTAACTTTCTAACTAATATCATTATTATTTTATAAAAAAATATTGGTATAATATTAAATTTATTCTATATATAATTTATGATCAATCTAACCAATTAATTATTTTTAAAAATATTATAGATTTATTTTAAAAATTATTTCTTTTTATTCATAAGAAAATTAAAAATACATTTAAACTTGATTTGTTATGAGTTTATTGTAATTAGTTGAATGATATATCACTCATTGTATGATTTTAGTATTAAAAATTAGTATTATTTTAACATTAATACATATTTTTTAAATAATAATTGTTAGAAGGGTATTAAAGTGTAAAATATAATGAAACACAAGGTACTTAAATGTTAAAAAAAAAACACATGACTAGTTTTATCCAAAGGTGAAACCACATGGTACAAAATTGTACTTATCCCTAAATTGTAGCAAGACAAAGTTCAAAAAGGGTAAAAATAATATTCTCAATTATTCGGAGTTTTTATTAACCCCATATACATTTATTTATGAACATTACATCTTTATACTTTTACTTTTTTTTCATTAAATTCTCCTGTTAAATTTTTTATTTTTATGTTTTTAGCATTATGTTTAATTAAATTCTTACAGAATACATAATTGAATTTTTATATTTTTAAATTATACTAAGTGCTTACAAATTTTTATTTTTATCCAATTAAATTCTTATTTTTTATATTTTAAAAATAAATTATTAAAATTTTAAAATACATACTATTTCATTATTTTATATTATTAAAATACAGGTCATAAATTTCTATAAATTTTTATTAATTAAAAATGTGTATAATCTTTAAAATGTGTATAAAAAATTAATTTCAATATATATGATATATATTTTTAATTAAATATTTAGATTCAAAAATATTTTAACTAGTTATTAGGATTTGTATGCCTAATAATAGTTTTGTGATTTCACTAATTTAAATTTGTAACTAACTATTTTTTGTAATTAATGTAAAATTTTATTTAACTAGTCATTAGCATTTGTATACCTAATTAATATATTTGTGACTTCACTAGTTTCAAATTGTCATGAAATATTTTGTAACTAATGTAAATTTTTAATGTTGGAGAAATTTAAATTTTAGATCTTGATTGATTAAAACATGAAAAATTTTAATAAATAAAAATTATACTAACCAAATAAAAAAAATTTTATCAACCAAATATTTTATAATTAAAACAACTCTAAAGCTACAATAATTTATGCATATAATTAAGATATAAATTCTTTAACGTTTTTGAATTTTAACCAAATTAAGGGTTTTAATATATAATTAAATAACATACATGTATATTAGATAAAAAATAATAATGAAAAACTATCGAATTATTTGAATTCTTAATAATTTTTGTTGTTTCGTTTTAGTAAAAAAAATTAGTTAAATCAAAACTATATTATTTAGGTATATAAATACTAATGACTAATTAAAATATTTTAAATCATAGAGAAAAATATTTATCATATTCATATATTTAAATTAAATTTTTATTATAAATGTTTTTTTTTTGAAATATTTTGAAAATTATACATAAGTCTTTATTAATAATCTATATTTTAACTATATAACAAAATAATGAAAGAATATGTAATTTAAGAATTTAATTATTCAGTTAAAAATATGTAAACACAAGAATTTAATTGGCTAAAAATGAAAATTGTAAGGATTTAATTAGTATAATTAAACAATACATGAATTTATTTATAATTTTTAAGGACTTAATTAGAAATAATGTTAAATATAGAAATTGAACAAAAGATTCAATGTATCAAAAAAAAAAATAAGGAAGAAAAAAAGTAAATACGGCACCCCTCCCCACCGGCACCTATGTCGGACAGATTTACAATCCGAATTATCTAGCATAGAGTATTAGTGTGGAAAAGTACCACTTCTAAGTTAGAATTTCTTAAGACTAATCTGGATATCTCAATTACAACATGGCACTAACAATAATTATGTCATTCATTCTAGATCTCAAATTAATACGATAATTTAAAGTACATCATTTGACAATACATCAGATGGTAAGAGATAAAACTCATCAAAAGGGATAAAATAATGTGTGTGTGTGTATATATATATATATATATGAGAAAATAATGTATGTTCAGCAGTGAGGGGAGACTAGGGGAAATGGGCTATTAAGATATACAAACATAATACACCAAAAAATCAAAAAGCCCTATCAAGTATCAACCCTAGAGGGTGGTAGCCTAACTACCCTAGGATGAGCTGCCCTCATATACACTCAAAAATGGCAGCAACAATCCTGACTCTCAACCCTCAACTGGCAAAAAGAGAATGAAGTCAGTAGCATCAGGTAACGACTAAGTCCAAGTCAGAGAGACTCGGACTCTTGTCTGTGTCTCATAAGCGATAGAGATGACAGTGAGGCACCCATCTGAAAAGCCGTTCCTCACTGTGTGAGTCTGATACTCGACTGCTATGGGGTCTGTCAATACTTGGAATGATAACTTGGCATCAGGGTCATGTCGTATGTAATATAGGATCTGCGTCTCGTCACCGTAGACGTTCAAGGTTTGAGCTACCCAAAGGATCACCATAAGCACTGAAAAACCCATTAATAAGTCCTTGAACTTTCACATTTTATTTTATTAAGCCCCTATTCTTTTATTGCATTTTATTAAGCCCTTTTACTATTATTTCTATTTTATTAAACCCTTATACAATTATTTTTATAAACATTAAAGACTTTTGAAATATAAAAGAAATAAAATAATAATAA